>LRSR01008764.1:0-16940 GCA_001579985.1 Hypsibius dujardini
AATAAAGTTGAGATAAAACAAATCTAAATAAATTCCACTCATATTATTAACCTGCATGTCAGTGGAACTGTTGGACTTGTTCTTGCTGCAGACCGCCAGATACCGATCGAAATTGTCCAGAAAGCCGCGCAAAATCATGGTGCGAAAGGAGGCTGGCAGGCCGAGATTGTGGTTGGTGGGCGTGGCGACATTCTGGTCACCCGCGCCCTGGAGTCCGGCAGGGGCCGTTGGGCCCTGATCCGCCGGAGTGCGTAACGCTTCCTTCACACTTTCAATCACCTATAACGAAAACATCAGTGACGCTCCAACCGAAACAAACCCGGACCACAGGAACGGTTGAGTCTTACCGCCACGCGAATTGTCTCGTGTTGAATCACAACATTGTACTTGACCACCTCGGAGCTGGTGTTGGAGGCGCGTTCGTAGCCTGGTTCGTTCTTGTAGGGGAAATCACTAAAGGAGTCCAAGGAAAGAAACGTACTTATGTAAAGGGAAATAACCCCTGAGTCTTGTCTGTCTGTTAAACCAATTCGATGTTAATCCAACCCAAACGGACCGCTTCTAGCCATCTGTGCCTGAAGGACTCTCACCTCGGGTGTTTGTCTGTCTGAATGCCGACATATTGTACCCATCTGCTTGCCTGAATCATCACAGGATCACTCTGTATGAATGCCTGATCGCCCCCCCTGTGTCTGACTTATAGACCAATCTGTCTCAAGGATCCATACTCTTGCCTGTCTGTCTGAATGCCTGCATGTTTTATCTATGTTCACATTTGCCTGTCTAGATTTCAAAATGTTTTGTGCCTAAATGTTTACTCGCCTGTCCACCCGTCTGCCTGTCTCTAAAACATCCTGTCTGCCTGGGTCTCAACCTGTCAGGCCGAACGCTAATTATGCCAATCCATAAATCAATCGCAGCCGTCATCGGCGCCACCAAAAACGATCATGATCTCATCCTACCTACCACATGAGACTCTGAATTGAGAGAAGAAGGCTGGAAATGTTCAGGGCAGGACTCCACTGGGGACCGGACCAGGTACTGGAAATCAAAGATAACGTGATAAACGTGCAATACAACAGATCCGGACAAAAAGCGGAATCGCACTCTGCCATCGCGGAAGAAACCACAAAAACTCACCCAAGGAGGCTAAGGCAGACTTTTCCGTTGGCGTAGAGATTGGGATTGAACCGGACGGTACCGCCGCCGGTAGTGAGCAATTTGACCCGGGGATTGGAGATGGGATAGTCGGGCGGGCAACGCAGGTAAAACTGGAAGAAACCGCCCTCGTAGGGAGTGTCAGCAGGACCCTTGATCAGGCACTGCATCCGCGTCACGTCGTTCTCGTTGGCGTGGACCATAATACCCTGAATGGAGAACGAAGGCCAATGGAAAAAGCAACTTGTTACGAGAGGATTTATATAAACTAAATGGTATCACGACTAAAGAAATTACGAGCTAATCAGTTTACATGCATTTTATGCGGCTCGACGGGAACAAGCGCCCCGAAAATCGACGTCTTTGAGGAATAGGGGGTTAATGTCTGGTTTCACCTCCCCCTCAAATACTCCAACAATGCAGCTTCGCAAGCGGACGTCGAAGCAAGAAAGGTGGGACCGTGTAGATCTAACGCTTACCGGAATGGGATCGGTGTAGAGGCTGTGGAGATCGCGCGCGATCCGACCCAGGCAGAGATCGCTGGCCTTGGTCTGATCCCAGTCCCGCGAGCCGGACGGATCCCAATGACTGCCGGCCTTGACCGCCGCCATGTGACCGTACATCTGCTGCGCCGCGGCTTGAGCTTGGGCGGGAGTAAACGCCGCCGCACCTGACGTACCCAAAGAATAAGACATCTGTAAAACCATTTATCTACGTACCAAATATCCCACCAATTCGTATTTTGAAAAATAATTAAGCATCGATGAAACGAATTAAAACTGATAAGTGGAGTCGCATCTACTAAGTGATATCTCAATTAAAAATAGTTAATTGCTAGCAAATCAAATCAATGAGCTTGAAGGCAGCAAATTAAAATCTGAACATCCAATAAGATCTGCAACACTACGCCACTGATTGCTTCGAAATGGGTGGTGAACTCTCACTGCCCACATACCTGGTCCATGTGCACCGACCGAGAACATCACTCCGCCCGCTGGGGACCCGGCCGGATGCCAAGACGACATCCATGGACCGGTGCCAGACGGCGCAGTCGGCGGCTGCCCGGGCGGCGCATGCTGCAACTGTCCTCCAAATGGTCCCGTCGCCAGACCGCCGCCGGAATGAGCCGCACCGGGGATGAAACTCAAAGTGGCCACCGCAGCATTCGGATTCTGGTTCAACTGCAACGGGGAAATAGATGGTGTCCAGTCAGCGGATCGCAAAAAGCTGACAACGAAATAGACAAATAAACCGACAGACAGCCAAACTGCTAGCAGAGAAAACAAATATACCGGCAGACCAATAAACAGGCAGACAGGAGGACAGACGCAGACAGACAGACAGACAGACAGACAGACAGAGACAGACATACAGAGGAACAAACAGAGAGACAGACAAACCGACAGACAGATAGACAAACGGAGATATAGAGACAAGCAAACAGACAGAGAGACATACAGGCAGCAGATAAAGAGATAGACAAACAGACAGCTATACCGACAGGCAGGCAGGAGGACAGATAGACAAACAGACAGATAAACGTACCATGGCGACTTCCTGGGCCAGCACCTGCGACTGCATCACCTGGAACTGGTAAGCCGTCATATGGCTGTTGGCCTGCAACGCTGCCTGGTTATGCATCATCGCATTCTGATTCAAGCTCGAAATGAGGTGGGAGGAGAGCGGCAAGTTCGAAGACGGCTGTAATTGAGGCTGGTCTGCAAACCAAAAAAATAAAGCCATCACTTAAAGCGATCAATTAGTCCCTAATAACCGCGATTTCCTAATTGCTAGCAGTAGTACCAAACATCTTACTGATATGTCAGTGAACCAATCAATCAACCACACGAAAATAACAGATAAACAGCAACAAATAAAACCAAGCAGGCGCAATCAATCAAATCAATCAACCATTGATTTACCTCGTAACACCGATCAATTGCTTATCAATCAATCAACAGGAAGCTCAAATGATCATCCGATCAGCGGAGGACTGGAACTGGAACTGGACTGATCCCTGGACCAACACCACAAGTATCCACCCCACCCCTCAAACTCGACATTCTCTTTTAGTAATCGAAAACCAAATCTCAATGTTTTTCCACTTTAACAAAGCATGAGTAAGAACGCGCAAAAGCATACTGGAATTAGGATTTGCGCCTAACGGCGCTCCTCCAGCTCCTCCTCCTCCTCCCTGCGCGGCGGGCATAGCGCCAAACTGCAGCACGGGCTCATCGTCAAAGGGGAAGTAGTCCTCCTGGTCCAGCTCGTCGCTCACGTCAAAGTCGATGTCCTCGCCGTCATCGGAGATTTCCGCGTCCATGCTGGCTGAGGGGTCCTCTTTTGCTTGCTCGGGGGGTTCAGCTGAATATAAACTTATTCCCCATTAAGTCAAACAAAATGCAGCTACTGAAACGAAGGGCAAACGGCCATGGAGGATGCGAAATTGAAAAGATAGATGGACGGAAGGTGGAATACAACCATCTGGAGAAAAGGGGGTTTGGAAAAAAATTTGACGGCAGAGGGGGGGAGTTGTGGGCAAAGGCTACATAAAAGGCGTGGCAATCGAAGGGAGGGGGAGTTGTGGGCAAAGGGCTAGATAAAAGGCGTGGCAATCGAGGGGAGGGGGAGTTGTGGGCAAAAGGCGTGGCAATTGACGAGGAGTTATGGGCAAAGGCTAGTAAAAGGCGTGGCAATTGAGGGAGGAGTTGTGGGCAAAGGCTATATAAAAGGCGTAGCCAACAGCAATCATACGTGCGAACGCGGCATTTATACTGTAGTTACTGTACATCCGTGCGCTAACAGGTCTAACTCAAGACAATAGACAATTCGTAATAACACACATTTCGTACGACTTACGTACGTAGAAATCACACCATTTCTAATTACAATACTTCCGCGATATTGGGCCCTATAATATTAGCGAGAGAATGAATACATCCCAATACCAGTGACGTTCTTGTAATTATAATACAAGCAGAACAGGCTGAATAAAATCCCCAAGGCGCAACAAGGTAAGATAGCCACATAATAAGAACAATTCGAGGGCATTACTGTATGTCATTTTTTGGATGATGCGGCAGTTCGTCCGTTAACGCCTCACCAACGACTGCAGACGAAAACAAAAGAACAAAAAATTTCGTTAGAAAAAAATGATTCGGGTTAGAACAGAGAAGAATGCCAGTGACACACATGATGGGCTACTTCCGACAGGGGTCGTCACCAGCGAGTGGTCCAGTCAGACCAAGACAGACAAGCAAAATTGAGAAGACAAGTTAAACAGACAAACAAGTCTTTCTTCTCAGAGAGACAAGCAGAATAAGGAATATCAGACAGACAGACACAGATGCAGGCAGGCAGACAGTCAAGACAAACAGACAGACAGGCAAACGATTCTTTCCAATCAGACAGACAAGCAGAATTAAGAACACAGACAGACAGATAGACAGACAAGCGATTCATTCGGGCGATGTAGCCATCTAGATATATGCATCAAACGAAAAAATACTTTCCATAAATTGGCGATCGATCTATCTGTCTGTCTGGAGCGATTGATTGATTGACGTAATATGGCATATTAGGACGCGCATGTGCAATGATCAATTGATCAATTGATCGGTTTCACACAAATCAATTAGGCTTGATTGATTGCAAATGCGACGTTGTGAAATTACATCAATGATATAAAAAAATTCGACAATTGTTTTCTTAAGAGGTTGCAAAAAAATTTGTTTGATAGGTGTCATTTTGGCAATGTTGAAACTACCAGAAATTCCTGCCCCACGTCTTTACGTAATTATAACAAGCACCCTGGCACACCACTGCTCATCGGCACTCATTCGCATAAACCCATTTGGCAGTGGTGTGCCAACTGCCAACCAGCAAAATGGGAGGGCAACTGCCTCCCCCCCTCCCCCCATTTTACCGGAACCCCAATTTTTTGTTCAATATTTTTCAAAAGGTTGCAAAAAAATGTTTTGATAACTGTGATATTTGGCAAAGTTGAAATCATGGTAAAATTCCTGCCCCACCCCTTTACGTAATTCTTGCAACCGCCCTGGCACACCACTGACTCATTTCATTCCGTCCCGTTCGCAATTGCGGAACGGATTTGTTTTCGGGGCTCTTCCAGTCTTTCCTTCGCGTAATTTGTTCCCCCAATTAACCAACTGAAACTTCCGAGTCATCTTAAGCTCAAGCTCAATTATGCGATCTTTTGTGCTCTAATCTTGGCTTTCCTTGTATCATGATGGACTCTTTAACCTAAGCGGTTATTTTATTCCTCATCCCCTTCCCCGAAGTTCTTGTGGATATTTTTTAGGAAATTTGCGTCAGCTCGTCTCCGCGTCGAAATAAACACGCCCTCCTCTGATTTTGACGACGTTGTTTTTTGTGAATCATTCTAAAGGTGGGTTTGTTTTGAAGATATTTTCGCTGCGATGTGAATTTGTTTTTCGCCCAGTGAAAAAGGCGCAAGAATGCGTGTTTATTATTTCACAAGTTGGAGCAATCAATCAATCAGCTACAATCGCATCCATCCACATTGTAAGCTAGCTAATACATGAATCAAACCTCACCCGTTTGTAGACTGAGCAATATATTGTTTATGGAGTTCTTAATTTTGTATATCTGTTACCCTTTTATTCCGTACTTATTTACACATCCATGATCCATTGATGTAATTTCACAAGGTCTTATTTGCAATCAATCAAGCTTAATTGATTTGTGTGGAACCGATCAATCGATCAATCAACATTGGATATGCGTGTTCTAATATATCATATTATGTCAATCAATCAATCACTCAAGTGCAACCGGTTGCAAATATCGTTGTTGATGCGTCTTTCGCGACTTGGTTTACTCATTTGTCTTTTTATTATTATTTCAGTTCTTCTCTGTTGCTTAACAGATTCAAGACTTTAGGAAAGATTAATGTCAGAGCGATCCGACTCGCAAAAGATGTCGGGCATTCTGCATCGTTCAAAGTCTGAGATTGACTCTTCCAGTTCCGGAGTGAAACAGCGTGGTGACGCCGTCCGCAAGGAGATGGACGCTTTGGTCAACATCCCCGAAGAGAATGGTAGCACGCCAACCAAGGGAGGACCCGTCTCACCCAGTCCGCTGCGCATTTTTTCGCAGGCGAAGAAGAAGATGAATGAGATTTTCATCGAACTCGATGCACAAGTGAAAGAAAGCACCGCGTTTCTGAAAAGTATGTCTGTTTCGATGTCTGTCGATCTGTCTTCCTGTCAATTTGTCTGCCTTCTTGTCTATCTGACTGTCTATCAGTTAGTCTGTCTTTCCCTGTCCGTCTATCTGTCTGTCTGCCTGTCTGTTTGTCTGTCTGTCTGTCTGTCTGTCTGCCTTTCTGGTTGTTTACTTGTCTTTATATCTTTCTGTTTTTCCGCCTGTCCGTCTTTGCATCTGTCTTTCCGTCTGTTTCGGACTGCCTGCCTGCTTGTCTCTCTGTCTGCCTATCCATTTATCGGTCGTCTGTGCTTTCATCTTTTTTTTTTTGCCCGATTATGTCTTTGTGGTGGAAGCTCTGCTGCCCTGGTACACCTATTAATCCTGTTTTCTCGTCTGTTTCAGGAATCAGTCAGGGCGTCGTGCCGGTCAACCTCGAGACCGTCGACCATGTCGAAAAACAATACAGCAAGATCAAGGGCATCACAGAAATGGTCGCGCGAGATCACATGAAAGTCGTGTTTTTTGGAAGGTAATTTGCCATCCTTGAGGTGTTTGTGGTCCGTTTGATCCTCCTATAAAGCGACACTGAAAAGAGTTTGTCGTTTGCTCCATGCAGGACGAGTAACGGCAAAAGTACGGTTATTAATGCAATGTTGCGGGATAAGATCTTGCCGTCCGGGATCGGTCACACCACATCGTGCTTCATCCAAGTGGAGGGCACAGACGAACCGGAAGGATACGCTCAGACGGAAGGCTCAGATGAGAAGTTCGGCGTTAGCGTACGTTCATTGCTCATTTGACGTTTGAAATGTTTTTCATTTTTTCGATAATCACCCATTTGATAACAGTTGTTCTTGCGCTTGATTTATGGATTAATTGGCTCATTTTGTCTTTTTTTACTTTCAGTCGGTTGCAAATTTATCTCATGCGCTGAATCAAGGCCATCTGGGGGAGGAGAGTCTGGTCCGTCTCCATTGGCCGAAAAATAAGTGCTTCCTACTTCGGGAAGACGTGGTATTGGTTGACAGTCCCGGAATCGATGTCACGCCCGACACAGACATCTGGATTGACAAGTACTGCCTGGACGCCGATGTCTTCGTCCTGGTGGCCAATTCGGAGTCTACACTGATGCAAGCGGAAAAGAACTTCTTCCATAAAGTCAGCACACGCTTGTCAAAGCCGAACGTCTTTATCCTCAACAACCGGTGGGACGCCTCGGCGAACGAGCCGGAATTCATGGACGAGGTGAGCGAATATTGCTGGAGCATAATGTCTGACAACACCTTGACTGGGCGAAGCGATTTTTCTAGGTCCGCCGACAACATCTCGATCGGAATTTGGAGTTTCTCACGAAAGAGCTCGGCGTGATATCGAATCAGCAGGCGCTGGAGCGGGTGTACTTTGTATCTGCGAAGGAAGTCCTGATGACGGCGCAAAAGAAACAGCAGAATGCTATTGTCAATCGTACGTTCGGCCCTTATGGCATACACAAAAACTCACGCGGACATTGCCAGATGAATAGACAAACAGGCAGACAGACAAATAGGTCGGATCCACTGACGGGTATGATGGGCCAGGCAGGCAGCGAGACAGATGGCCAGGTGAACAAATTTGCTGGTAGAACAACACACAATCATGGGGACAGATGAACCGACATACAGATCTGTCCGACGTCCGACGTACAGACAAGCAGACTGACTGACTGACAAACAAACGGAGGGACTGACAGATAGGCAGGCAGACTGGCAGATAAATAGGCAGACTCAGACGGACAGGCAGGCAGACATCCGACACACGAATAGAGAGACACAGCAGGATATCTCCTGATTATCCCCTCCCTGACTGTTTTAGCCGGTGCCTTTCCGGATGGATATCTCATGAGGATGCAGGATTTCGACACTTTTGAGCGGAAGTTCCAAGAGTGCCTATCCAAATCTGCCGTTCGGACAAAATTCGAGCATCACACCCAGCAGGGACGCAAGATAGCGCATGAGATGCGAAACCTCCTGGAGGAGGTCTACGAACAGTCAAACTTAACCAGGTTCGCTCGTGGGGGGGGGGGAGGGGGGCTCACCACCGTCATGTTGTACAGCCTAGGTTATAACTGACTGTGTTCGTAGGGCCCTGCAAGAGGAAGACCGCCTGCGGCAGGAGTCCCTGTTTCACCTCAAAACGACGCACTTTGAGTCCATGTCTGTGGACTTCAAGGAGAAGATAGACGCATTGAGCCGGAAGGCCGGTCAAGAGGTTTCTTTCTTTCTTTTTCAATCGAAAACTTTTTCGTTTGAAAATGGGAAAAATGTTAAATTTTTTTCCCAATCAGATTATTGCCGGCTTCAAGGAAGAATTGGCGCGGCTGCAGACCACCGTCAACCTCTACACCAAAAACTGGCCGATGACGGTTGAACAGATGCACTTGTACAAACTGGTACTAAATATGATATATTATATAAAAATAAACAGTACATAAATATGAGATATAATATAAAAACAAAAGAAGCTAATACGATTTTAATACATTTGAAGGGGTTGTATGAGGTGTTTGAGCGGAATCTGTTGCGGAATTTCGAGGCGCGATGCTCAGTGCCGATTAACAACGCCGTGGACATGCTAGAACAGGAGATGTTGAGTAAGATTGCAAAAATTTCGAAGAAAATGCCTTTTCGATTGTATCGAACTCTGACGTTAATTTTCTTCGGCAGCTCGATTTGGAGGATTGTTGCCGGAAAACAGTCGCGATGTGAAGCTGGCGCCGCTCCACCGCCGACAGCGCTTCAACGTGAAGGTCCACCTCAGCATCCCGCAGATGTGTATCGGCTTCACCGAGGACTTGACATTTCACTTCTCCTTGGGCTGGCAGCGGATTGCGCGATTGCTCCTCAGTAGGAATGAGATGCGTCGGCTGGCGACGTTCGGCTTCCTCCCAATGGTAAGTTGCAATTTACAGGTTTTGGTCTGTCCTCAGACGTGCGGACCATAATCATAATCATGAGACAGGTTGACAGGTTGACAGGTTGACAGGTTGACAGACAGACAGTCATACAGACAGACAGACAGTCAGACAGGCAGACAGACAGTCAGACAGGCAGACAGACAGGCAGACAGACAGACAGGCAGGCAGACAGACAGACAGACAGACAGACAGACAGATAGGCAGACTGGCAGGGAGGCAGACAGACAGACGTCAGACAGACTGTTAGGCAGGCAGGCAGGATGGGAGGACGACAGACCTAGTAACTTAGGTTTATACTGTCTTTCACAGAAATGAAGACAACAGATTTAGCGATCAGACAAACAAAATCAGTCAGGTTAGATTTCGAAGTCATTACTGAGAGTTTGATTCTTTTCAGTCGCGAAATGTTGAGCCAAACGCATCCGTCTCTCCCGGTGCATCGAAATCTACAGACAGCGGTATCGGTAGTCTTCCGCCTTCGAATTCATCTCTGCCGGCAACCGACGGCACTACGAAGGATCTGGACGTCGTTGAACTCGCAGCTATCCTGTCGAAGTGCGGAATCGGTACCGGCGCTGTTGCCTTTATGGTACATATAACATTCTAGTGCATCATTCGAATTTTTCGATTGACTGTGGGAAAATTATTTGTGGTTTTCGTTTTCAGGTGTGGCGGAGTATAGGCTGGAAAATTCTTGTCGGGGCCGCCGCCTCTTACGGCATTCTCTACGGCGCGGAGCGGTTAGCCTGGCACTTTAGCACTCGTCGGCGGGTCTTCAAGCATCAGTTTGTCGATTTTGTGAAGCCGCAGCTGGCTAGCCTGGTCCATCCGTCCGCCACCAGCGGTGCACATCAAGTCCAAGAGTGAGCTTTCACTTGGTCAACTTCGTTTTTGACTAGACTGCTGTTATTGATTGCTTGATTAGCGTTTTAATAAATACAAGACATTCAATAAAGTATCAATATTCACATCAACGTCGAAGGTATACCTGCTTTCATCAATTCTAAAACGTATTTCAATTTCAAGCAGACGTGAAACATTTAAAAATTTCTACTAAATTCATATTTAATTTTCAAAATCAAACTTGCAAGAGACTGACATATATTTTTAATATTTATATGAAATTTATATGAAATTTATATTTATGTTAAATTTAAAAGCGTATTTAATATACGCCTATTGAATTAATAATGTACGATATTTTTAGCGTATTTTTCTAGCGTACATTTCGTAAGTTCCAAAGTTGTTTATTAGTTAATATTTAATTATCATGTAATATCATGTTTTAACTTTTTGTTTGTCGCACTTAGGGAGCTGGAATTCACCTTCACCGAGCTGATCCGCCTGGCCAACGAATCCACCACTGAGCTGTCCGAGCGGATCGCCGCCCTCCGCAAGGAGGTTAAAACGCTGGATGAAGTCACATCTCAGGCGAAAGTGATGAATAACAAGTCAAAGTGGCTGGAGTCGCAGCTGGACTCCTTCTGGGACGCTTACATCGCCAGTAAGGACGTGGAAGACGTCGTCCCGGACATTCTCAACAACCACCTTCCGGAGCAACAAAAGTAGCCTAAAACTTGTATCTCTCTCTCTCATCTATTTATTTTCTCCCAGCTGTGGTGTTCTTTTCTTATTTGCTTGCTTGCTGTTTGTGTGATTTTTCCCACAATCTTCTGAAACGGTGGGCGTGTGTTAAGATATTTGTTTGTTGCGCTTTACCTCTCGCTGCTGATTCTTTGTGTGTAACGCGGCAGCGAAGGAAGTCGCGTGTTTTTTATGAATGCCTCGTGAGTCATATATTTAGTGTGTGTGCGGTGTGGGATTTTCAGTGGTGTCTTCCACTCTTTCTTCTGGACATTAGAATGTCACTTTTTCGAGCCTGTGATTTTGCAATATACTGTAAGAGTCGCGACCCATCCGTGTTGCCTACGTCATCACACAGTAAAAAAGCGACCGTTTTGATTGATTGTAAAGATATGCGAACCACAAGACCTATTTTGCAATGTACTCGGCGATTTGGGAACAAGCGCTTGATTGATCGATTGAAGCGTACCGGTTTTTCGGCCCACCGGTACCCAAGTACGGTAAGTTGAAATAAAAAAACTGAAAATCCTTTGTAACTAATTTTTAGTAAACTAAGATAAAGAAAAGAAATCAGTCGACTAATTCTATCTTTTGCCACCTCAATCTCGTGCAAGTCCTGGCCTGACTGAATTTGCGGATATCACATCGTACGACACAGCCCGCGCGGGCCTCCAAGTAAACCGAACCGTGAGCCGTGCCCAGCCCAACCGCAGTATACGTTCAAGCCGTTCAGTTCGAGTTCATTGCGTTCACTGACAACTGTCACGTTGAACAGCGAGCCTGCATTTTGGCCTGTAAAATTGCCGTCGAGGTCTTCAATTTTTCCGCATTCCCCGTCCGATTCCTTCCTGTAAGCATCTATTGGATCCTCGAAGCCCCGGATATATTTTGTAGCGATTTTGCGTTGTTGCAGACTATATCACAGCGATCGCCATGGCTCCCCGCAAAGGAAAGGTACAGAAGGAGGAGGCGGTTGTGACACTCGGCCCGCAAGTGGCCGACGGGGAGCTCGTTTTCGGAGTGGCGCACATCTACGCCAGCTTTAACGACACCTTCGTCCACATCACCGACTTATCCGGCCGGTAAGCGGTTTTTCATTTTGCTGGACGGCGGAAGCGGTTTTGGGGAGTTGAAATATACCGGAATTATTTAGGATAGAGTCGGATTTTTTCCCCATAATTTTTGCCAATTTTCCGATGTAATGATTTGCAATTGAAGACAGTGAAAATTAATTATTTATATATTTCCCGAATTAATGTTTGATAGCCGAACTTATTCGTACAGTTCTAGCTCCTAGCCCTGATGGGATTTTGAAGTCTGGGGCCACTTTCGCAGAGGTCCGTGCGGTTGATTGGTTGATTGACGTTAATGTTGCGTTTGCTGGATATCGTATTTTGTTTCTTCGAATTTATTCAGTTAAGCAAATCTATTTCCGAAATATTTGTGTTGCAAATTTTTATTTATTGTACTCGGACTGCGCAATAAAATTGCTGGGATTTTAAAACAGATTGGTCCTTAAGTAAATATATCGTTACTTTTCAGTGTTGGAGATGTTGCTTAGCTTGATTTCTTGATTAACGGCATTGAGTAGGCATTAAGTGTTGTGTGTGGCTCAATTGATTGGTTGATGGTGTAATTTGCTCATTTTTCTCATTTGCAGTGAAACCATTGCCCGCGTGACTGGAGGTATGAAAGTGAAAGCGGATCGCGACGAATCCTCACCGTACGCCGCCATGTTGGCCGCGCAGGATGTGGCGGAGAAGTGCAAGCTCGTCGGCATCACTGCTGTCCATGTTAAGATCCGAGCGACCGGCGGGAATAAGACTAAGACGCCCGGTCCCGGCGCACAGTCCGCACTGCGCGCGATGGCACGCGCTGGCATGAAGATTGGCCGCATTGGTAAGATTTTCACGCTTTAAATTCTCCTTAAGAATGGCAAAAATCCTAATGTAATGATCTGTTAAATATATTTTAGATATATTTCAGCAATTATAAGTTAGTATCTTGACCATTTTTTCTTCAGTTTGTATTAGCAACGAATCCTAATTTAGTTTATACTTTTCTCGAAAGTGAAAAGCAGCTTGCAGGAAAATTAATTGCAATAAATTTTAGTTTACAAAATGTTTTTTTTGTGATTGTATCTTAGTTAATATTTGCCACCTCCCGTTCGGATATTTCAGTCAATCCCACCATAACGTTGTTTTATTTTGCTACAGAGGATGTCACACCCGTGCCCAGTGATTGCACTCGTCGGAAGGGAGGTCGTCGTGGACGTCGCTTGTAGTGTGTGTCGCTGGCAATTTTGTTTTTCCCGTGGTTTATGTTTCAACACACTTTTTTGGAGGAGTCATCTGACATTTGGTGGGAAAGCGTAGAAATGTGAGGAAAACTGTGGTTGAAATGAATCCGGAAGAACAAGGAAAAGGAAACCTTGCCTTGGCGATTTTAAGGGTTGTTGTGGTTTGGGCCTACAGTCTGTTAGTGTGTAGGCGTCAAACGCCTACTCACTGAGAGACCGTCGGCGTGTGCGGGGAGTTTCCAATCGGGCTTGAGAATGGCCCATAGCTCCGCCCCCTTGATTCCGCTTATGTCAGTCCATTCCAATGTGAATTTTAACCCTCTGGTAGCCGGGTGTTTTAGGTATACGGGTAGTGCTGGGTCAGCCAAACTTGGCTTAATGAAGGGAAAGTGCTCAATGATTCGCGGGTGGACGAAGCGAATCATTTATCACCTTCCTCGGTACCGCTTTTCGCTATAGGTTACATTAGTAGCGCAACCAGTTTTGCTCGCTCAAATCTTCCGCATATTCCTCAACGAATTGGCCAAATTTTAAATTTTATTGGCAGCGAAAATTCTGAGAAGAAATTGTATCGAGAATATTATGGCTGCTCAAAGAATCCAACAGACGCACTGACTATTGTCTATAAAATCAATCAATCAACGCTTGGAGAGCAGCTGAAACTACAATTGGCATTGATCAGCCAATCAATCAGTAAACTAAAATACACAACATCATCCAAATGCAAAAACAGAAATAACTCAGAAGCAGGCCTTGCACAAAACAGTCGTAGATTTTTCCGAGTGCTCGCCACAAACATTTTGCACGCAAGAAGAGCAAACTAGCCAAGACTGGCGATAGGAGGTGCAGTGCACGCACCGTTTGCGTTTTCCTTTCTCGGCAGAGGACGGATTCGACTTGGAAATTGAGGTATCCTGTGAAGTTGGACTGGCCATCATTTCTTTGATGGTTCGCTTTGACGCATGAGAGAGACCCGGGATTTTCGAACGTGTGGATTCGACGAACGGCTTCACAAGCTCTTTTCCAAGCTCCTTCAGAAATTCACAGCGGCGTCGAGACGTGGATTTGTTCCACTCAGGATTCAGCTCCGTCCAAATCACGTACGCATTCAGCCCACAGATGTCCAGCTAGAATAATAAAATGCGCATGCGTTAGTTGACTGAAAGAATGAAAGCATGCATGATCAATCAATCAATCAATCGCTCGCCAAACAAAAAAGTACAAATACAAGTTCACTTCTTATCAATCAAAAATCCATCGATTGTTACTAGGATTATATGTAAGTTAGTCAATCAATAAATCGTTCGAACAACTTTGCGCTAAATTTGATATGTTCCGAGTGATCAAGTCAATCAATCGAGCAAATAACAAGCAAATCTAATCCACTTCCTCGATACCGGTGGGCATTTTACTCACCATATCGTAGAAGAAAGCCATTGGCCATCTGTTTGTCTTACGTCGAACACTGTAAGTCCCAACCAGCTGATCCATAGTGTCTACTCCTGACTTGGTAGCATTATAGACCTTGATGATTTCCGGCTTCTTCTCTATGGTGTCGGCGTCAAACTGGATGCTGTGATGCTGAGAACTCAGAAGTATAACGCATTTGCGAGGCCGGCAAACATAGGAAACCATGGTAAAATCCTTGGTGAATCCAAAAACAGAAGAGAAAAGGGGGCGGTCCTTCAAGGTTCCCGGCAGAAAATCGCGGGGAATCTCGCCTCGATTTTTTCGAATAGTGCCGATGAGAGTAATGTTGCGAGACAAAAGCTCCTCCGCAAGCTCCACGCTAGTAAAAAAATTATCCGTAGTCAGATTCCGGCCCGATTTCTTCCCCAAATACTCGAAACGAATGAATGAAACGAATGAATGAATGAATGAAACGAATGAAACGAAAGAGATGCAAGCCGTACCCCTTCGCCTGAAATGCCGCGCGCAACAGTCCGACTTGATCTGCCGCCATGCCGTTCAAGTAAATCCAATTAGCCTGTCTTTCAAGCTGTTATATATTAGCAGGAAGACGTAAATCTAACGGGAGGCGACGGTCGAGAAGGAATTGCTCCAAATGGTGCATGAACAAAGGCTAAAACTCAACCGCCAACACAGTGTGGCCCGTTAGAAGTGGTCGGTCACATGGTTACGCCAAATGGTAGCGCATCGAATCATTGGGCAGCGATGAAACGGTTTCCTGATGTTTATCAATTATTAATTCCGCTCCCCTATGTCCAATTATTGACCTCTCAATTGATTTTGCTAGGTATCTGAGTAGGCTAGGACCCTATTTAATTTCGTTTAGGGAAATTTTTTGTTGAAAAAGTTGCAGGCGCCAAGGCAAATGTCGTCCAAGTTTAAGCCAAGGTTGGCTTAACTGATACCCATTACTTCCGAAAAGTTTTTTCAATTTTTCTTTTTGGAATTCGAAATTCTATTTGCTGACATGATCAAAGGACAAAACCGCAACCGAAAAGACCGAAAACTCAGCCAGTGAATCGCTTTTGTAACCAAAATTAAGCCAGTGTAAGCTGCCCGGCACTCAGAGGGTTAAAAGGATAGTTATGTCATCAGAAAATTTTTGAAATTTAACCTTTTCAAAAATCGAGGTTTTACAGTCACGACTCGCAGTCAAAGAAAATGAATTTTCCAGTGTGTTCCGGACTTGATGAATTTTGCCAAAAAAGCTGTAGCGTTGTCAATCACATTAATTTTTTATATCATTACTAATATAGTATAGTATATGTTAGAATAATCCAAAACAATAATTAAAAAAATAAAGTGGGGACATTTCGCGATCCCCCATCTGAAGATCCGTCCATTATGAGAGGAAGTTTATGGCACGGTGGCGTAACAACAATAGGTAGTAACATTAACGCATTATCTAAAACAGCAAAGTGTCATTAGAGAAACTGGTACACCTCAGATGAGGAAATGTGAGACGGTATAACAGTATAAAAACCCAGGAAGCCACACGAACATGTCCGCCACTGATATGTGGACGACGGTGTCCCGAAGGTACAGAAGCGGAATAAAAAAGCTGGAAAGAACAATGAGATAAAACTTGAAAGTCCGAACTACGGGACAGAAGACTGAGCCAATGGTAGATATCTATATATCATCTTTTCGTTTTCGGAAGAGATGGAGAAGGTGAAGACGACGCGGAGGACGAGGAGTTTGCCATCAATCTCTCTCCTGGAGAAAGGACCCGAGAGGCCTGGCAGTTGTCGAAGATGTGGTCGGGCGGGAGGCCGCCGGCAAAGCGGTTCCACATGGTAATAAAGAGATTTTCTAGGTTTTGCGTGTAAACCAGGATGTTAAAAAGCGGGCTGGTCAAGCGGGAGCGAAACACTTGGGCGCGAACGGCTTTCAAGCTGCATTGACAGAATAAAAGAATATTCTGAACAAACGTTGGCGACTTTGCGTTTGGTCGATCTCTTAGCGTGTGTGTGTGTGTGTGCCTGTTTATTTGTCTGTCTGTATTTTGTCTGTCTGTCTGTCTTTCTGTCTGTATTTTGTCTGTCTGTCTGTCTGTCTGTCTGTCTGCCTATCTGTATGTCTGCCTTGTCTGTCTAAGTATCTGTCTGTCTGTCTCTGTCTGTCAATCTATACATCTATCTGTGTGTCCGTCTTCGTCTGTTCATCCATGGTCAACTCAAAACTTACTATTCAGGATCGGTGCCTAAGCGAACAGCGATGTTCTCATAATCATCCAGTGAAGATGCGACCAATTCAGGCATGCCGATTGCATGGAGTTGCGAAGAT
>LRSR01008766.1:0-12921 GCA_001579985.1 Hypsibius dujardini
GTCTGTCCTAAGAACTCACCCTCAGTCTCCAGGCCACCCCAAGTTTTTAAATGACCTCTGACAAACCAGTGAATTTCGGGTTGAGTTGCATGCCTTTGAGATGAAAATGATGGCAAAAGGCCAAAAACAGATACAGAGATAAATATTGCAAAGAGTTAATTTCACGGCTCTTCCATGAGAGGTTTTGTGCTCTCTGTCTCTCCGCGTCTACCCTCGACATGATTCCATGTGGGCCTCTTTTTTCCCTACGTGGTGTATCGATCGTTGTGTCTGGCATCGGTTACTGTTCTCATGGGGGCCTCATTTCCAAAACCACTCCAGGATTTCAAAAAATGTCAACAAAAACTTCCATTTTTCAATTAAATTTGAGGTGTTTTGGGATCCGGTATAAGCTCCCTATTAATTAATGGAATAACAGTCCGAATTTGATGAGAAAAAACTAATGTTTTGAAAATGTTTTGAAATCCCTCAAGGGCCCCTGTAAATCAGACTCGCCCCTTCCCCCCAAATTTTTGAATGATCAGGAACAAGAGGCCGAATTTTCGGTTAAGTCCTAGTTTATAGACAGTATTGAGATTTTAGAAATTATTATCAATTCTGACTCAAAACATTATTCTGAATCGATTGGCATCAGTCGAATTCCGATCGGAGGTCAGGGGGCGGAGTTACAGTGCGTTGATTGGTCGTTTACCCACAGCACTCAGATTGGAGTAAATCAGTATTTTGAATCGATTGACATCGGCCGAATTTTAACTCAAAGTCAGGGGGACGAGCTAAAGCATTTTGAATGGTCTTTTAGCCACAGCACTAGATTACAGTATTTTTGAAAATGTCTGACCCAAACATTATTTTATCGGAGCGCTGATACCGTTACCGTGTCAATTGATTAAGCATCGGTTAGCCAAAAACAATTGTGAGCCTGACCACAGACCTGAGCACGAGCGAGGGAAGGGGGATGGGTTTCAATGGCAATATCTGTAGATGGGGTTTTTATGGATTTTAAATGGCGCTACTGGCGATGGGTTTTGAATGGCATCACTGATCCAGATTCCCATGAGTGATGGGGCGCCGAACGTGGGTGAGTAAGCGAAGCGAGCTAGCGCTTTGCGCTGTGACTCATCACTCATGGGTTTAAGGTCCCAAGAAAATGGCAGCGCAGTACCGCTTCCCAGTGAATCAATCAAGCATCGGTTAGCCAAGACAATTGTGAGTTTGACCAATGACGTGAGCGCGATCGAACAAAGCGAGCCTTGCTACTCGATTCAAATTAATGTTTTGGTATACGAATGGTCAAATAAATCTTAATCTTGAGTACTGTGACTGAACGATTAGAACGTCGTTGTTCCACCCCCTGATTGCGATTGAAATTCGGCTTGTTACAATCGGTTCAGAATTGTTCTGGGTCGGAAGTGGTCAAATCTATCTTAATCTGAGTGATGTGGGCAAACGACCACTCAAATTGCCCTTGCTGTGCCCCTGGTCTCTGATCAAAATTTGACTGATGCTAATCAATTCACAAAGTTGTTTTGGATAGAAATACTAAAATTCAACGAAATCTGAATACTGTCATATATTACCGAATTTTGGTTCAACCTTGACACAAATGCATTTTTTCCCATTTGCCTGCCCCTTGGCCCTGCCCCCTTACCGTCCTTGGCCCTACCAAGAGGAGTCCCGGTTCCGACTTCTAATTACCATAAACGAGTCCATGCCCTGAATTTCATCTGGCATACTCCTCCACTCTTCCGTTCCGCAGCATATTGAAAAAAGTGGTTCAGTGCAAGCTAATCAAGTACACAATCCTCTTTTCTTCAATCTCGAGCGCTTACAATGCTTTCAAGAAAGATGATGCAATACGGCTTAAGATGATTTTCATTCCCACTCACTTACAGCATCGTCATCTGTGGCTTCCCCCACCCTTGTTTTTAATTGACTGCCGGTTAATTGGGCCCATCTTTTGTTTAAATTATACATATCCCTATGACAGGTGTGCCTGTCAATGTGGGCGGTTATCTACGCATTGACGCTGCCGTGGCTGGTGCTTGATCAGGTCCTTTACCGCATTCCCGTGGAGAACGGGCCGGCAGAGTGCTCCGTCAATCAGTCCGCTCAGTTCGCCTACAGCATGGTCATCGAATTCACCCTGTTCAACTTTCCCCTGATCGCCACCGTCCTCGCGCTGCCGGTGATCCTGTACGCCACCTGGAGGAACCGCCGACTAAACGCCCGACGCGTGGGCAACACCATTTCTAGAGGTATATTTCATGGCAAACACTAACTGAAAGAAAACGTTTACTAACAAATTCCACAAACTCCTAAACAAATGTATAAGCTTAGTAAAAAAAAATTATTTATAAACTGCAAAATCTTTAGTTAAGAAGTTCCTTACTTAGTTCTCTTATTTCAAGGCTATTTTACCTATTATTTGTGCCTTTGTTCATAATCTAAAGTTACAAATGTAGTACAAACTACAAATGTACGTAGCGATCGTTTAACATTAAAACTTATAATAACTAAAAGATAAAATGGATAACATTAAATAACTTGAATTAAATAACTAGTTCCTACAATTTAAACTCAAATTGCAATTGCACACTAAAAGGGTTGTTCAGTAAAATACGTTTTACTGAAGGAACAATTCTTATTATTAAACATGAGCAATTTTTAGTTTGCAACAACCAATGGGCAGATTGAATTTTGATTTTTCCTCACTCCCCATTCTCCATAGGGGGTCATCCTTTACGAACTTTGGCGCAGTCGGCGACCGACGCTGAACACGAACCGAACAGCTCAGCAGTTGTTCCCTCTGTAAAACGGATAGCGAGACCGAAATCGAACGCGACGTTGTTGCTGGTGCTGTTGACGGTCAGCCTGATGGTGACATACGTACCGACCAGTGCCATCTACACTGCCGCCGCCTTCCTGCCGGACTACGACTGGACGGAGGCATACCTCGAGACCGCAGTCACGGCGCCGTTCCAGCCGGCGATCGACCCGATTCTCTTCGCACTGGCCTTGACCAATGTACGAACTGCACTGGTGAATGTGTTGACTCGCTCTCATCCGCGAGGTCGAACGTGACGGCCAAGCGGGGCCGTATGTAAGATTCTTTAGCACAAACCGTTCGGTTTTGTCCACTTGGTTCGTTGTGTAACTTCTATACACGTATATGAGTTCTTAGAGAAAGCTGAAGGAGTGTAAAGTCTTTCTTAAAGCCGTAAAGAAACGCCCCTTATTGATTTCTTCCCAAGTTTTCTTGCTCCTTCTTTCTTGGGTCGGCGCTAAAAGCCCATGTAAATACGGCACAGGACGTAGAATTTGGCATTCTAAATCTTACTCCGTTTTGATCAATAATACTCTAAATACTCTAGGATTATTTCCTCTCGTTAATACCACGTGTTCACGACCTTTGGTCAAACTCACCCCATTATGTAAGAAGTCCTACACATACCACTCAGGCAAAAGGTTCTTTACCTATCCGAGATGTATCATCTTTATACCCGTAAACTAGGAGATTACCCTGACATGAGTAACCATAAGGCAATTCATATCTTTGAGATTTTCATTTATCAAAGACTTGATTCGAGATTATTTCTTTCACTGGCCTTAAAATGACTGACCTAGGTCATCGGGTGCTTTTTAGGATATAAAACTGATCAAGCAGACACAGACACAGACACAGACACAGACACAGACACAACACAGACACAGACACAGACACAGACACAGACACAGACACACAGACACATACGTGGAGTATCGGTTAATTTTAATTTTTGTTAATACTTCCATGTTCCAGCGTCTGTAACATACAAAAGGCAAGGTCCGCCATTTCTTGATATAAGAGAAAACAGCGAGGCAATGCATCATTATGAAAGAGGTTTAACTGGAAAGACCAGCAACCAGTAGGCAGGCTGCCACAACAAGATGTCAGAACGAGTGTCAATTTTAAAGAAAAATTAAAGAAAAAAAGTCCAGTTAGATCTGCTCTTCTGGCACAGATAGAAGAGGCTCGTGTAGATAATGAACAGACGCTTTGGCCGATCTCCGTCGCAGAACAATCAATGTCTGGAGCACCACAGCTATGACCAACATTACAGCGCACGCCAGAAAGTTGGTTAACAAAGGATAGTCCTAAAGGAAAGAAAAGAGCGGGATAACAGAAAACCGGGTGCGAGTTGTGCGTAGATAATGATGCAAACCTGAAGTAAAACGACGATAATGACAACGTTGACGGGGATGCGGAAAAAATTCATCAAAGTTGAGCGACATCCGTCAGGGAGCATCCGCGCTCGAAGAGAACCGATGCAGGGCCAGAAGATGCCGATACATGCCTCAAAGACGAGGAGAGCGCCAAAATTACGCCAAAAATTCTGCGGAAAGGGAAGACCCGTTGAATTGTTTTTTTGAAATATTTGACTGCCTTGGAAATGAATATGGAATTGTCGTTGTCTGTATCTATCTATCCCTACGCTGTGTCTGTGTCTGTGTCTGTGTCTGTGTCTGTGTCTGTGTCTGTGTCTGTGTCTGTGTCTGTGTCTGTGTCTGTGTCTGTGTCTGTATCTGGACATGGACATGGACATGAACGGACGTATACACAAACCTTCGCGCTGATACGGAAATAACCGGTTATGACAAAAACACTTTATCTCGAATGGTATGTTACGTACCGGCGGAAAAAAAATAACCACGAAGAAAGATGCTGCTGAAATGGCAATGACGCTCAGTAGGATAGTCTCTAGAGACGCTATCTTTTTGGTAAGTAGGCCGAAAATGGATGAGCCGACAAACACCGACGTCATGAAACCGGAGAAAATGTAGCCATGAGGAATGTTTGGGGTTGGGTCAGTGGGGTTGTCCTTCTGACTGAGCATCGGAGTCCATTCAAGGATGAATATATACATCGACCCCTCGAAGAGGCCCTGAATGAGACCAAGTAAGAGGACGTCTCTGTCTGAAAATGACATTGCCTACGATTAGGGATGTACACTAAAAGGTTAGATGCTTTTTCAGACATATGCTCCCACCTGCAAGGACCCACACAAATAAAATACTGATAGACACTGACGTAGACATATACACAGGCTGTGGCACAGGAAAAGGCGCTGCACATATGCACATATAAGTTAACTTTAAGATAGAACCAGAAATAGACAAAAACACAGACAGACACAGACACAGACACATACACAGACACAGACACAAACACAGACACAGACACAGACACAGACACAGACACAGACACAGATGGAAATCGGTACCTTCAAACAATACCCTCCAACCATTCTGGAAAAACGAGGTATCCGTTGTCTGACTAGACGGAGGTTCACTCCATGTCTTGCCCACGATAACAGTGGTCGCAATCAGGAAAAATATTGCGAGATCGAAAGGAGCCCTTCAGCAAAAATTGAATAATTTCGGCAACAATCGAACATTTTGGAAAGTCGTCTGCTTACACAAAGCCAAAGTGACTTGCTGCGACCTGGGCAATCCCTCCAGCGAGGATGGCGGCCACTCCGTTGATCTGCTGCGCTTGCGTGAGCACAGTGGTGAGATAATTTTCCTCAAGGCCCTTCTACGCATCCCTCAAGCAGAACGATTGCGTTGAGACAATGGTGTTTAGATAAATAAAACGTATACAATCACCCCCTTACCTTGTTGTGGGCTTCGGAGACAAGCCAAGCTTCGAATGAGGTAAGGAGAATTGAGGTAGCAATTCCTGCCAGAATACGTCCCACAAATAGGATCCAGTAGTCGGAAGAGTGCTTCGTCAGGCAGGATGCTCCGTATAAGATTCCGTATAGCAAGCAAATCTTTTTGCGACCGCTGAAATCGAATGAAAATGCATTAAATAGGTGATTAAAATAGAGGCGTTAACTGACAGACATTGCAAATAGACAAAGACACAGACACAGATACAGACACAAACACAGACACAAACACAAACGCAGACACAGACACAAACGCAGACACAAACGCAGACACAGACATAGACACAGACACAGACACAGACACAGACACAGACACAGACACAGACACAGACACAGACCAACCTGGGACTTACATTTTATCGCCATAGGAAGCAACAACAGTTCCCAATGCGAGACTTGATCCAAACCCAGCGACAAACAGGGACGATATATCTTTAGTCTTAAGTCCGTAACTCTCGTACAAGGCATAGACATGAGGTCCTTGGAGCCAGTCAGCACCTGAAAGAAATAATGGCATTAAGCTCGTGTAGCTCTTCCAGTGAACTACCTACAATGAACACCCATATTGTCTTCCCACTAACCTGTAGCACACGCGTACGCAAGCAAATACTGAAGTCTTAGCGAGGAAAACCAAGACGATGCCCGTTCAGACATCATCTGAATGACCAGACGAAACTCTAGTACCAATCTGGAATAAAACTTAAAAGCGGGAACAAAGCCTTCTCGGTATTGAGGCTGAACGAAGTTAACTCAAGAGAAGTGGGCGATACTAGTACTGTGCAACATCGTTCGTTGTATGCCGCGATGCTTCGATTGCCGCAGTCGCCGTACGTTTTGCACGCATGGCGTACGAAGCGGTTTACGTCTTCGAAAGCGACAGTTCGCGGATGGCTTGCAGCGCTTTCCAGTCAAAGTTTCCAAGGTGTCTGTCTGTCTCTGTGTGTGTGTGTCTACCGTTTAGTTTGGTGTGGGCAGTTGGAAATAATTACTGTCCACGTTTGCCTGCAATTTCCAGACACCGACTGCAGCGGCAAGTAAATACACGCCTTGCTAGACGAAGTGGTTCAGTAGAAGATTTCACACAATACTCACTTACTGAAAGAATTTCATTTAATAGAATCGAAATACTGGTTTAACAACTTAAGAAATGTACATGAATATTTCCAGCTTTCAAATTTAAAAGTGTCTCTTGGTTGCTGTGATGGCAAAATTAAGCTAAATTAAAGAGAATTTAATTGAAAGTAGAAGTTGTTTTTTAGATTGGAAACAAATTCCTTCTCGATTGCAGCTTTACTGGAGTGAAACGCAGCGGATGTTTCATTAAGCGTGTTATCGTTCCCGTGGGAGTGACTGATCCCGAACAATTTTTCGTCTTGTTGATTGATTGATTGGATATTTTGAGTCTGGGATTCGTCCTGCATTCTGGTGTGAATTTTAAATCTCTTGGCACCGAACTCAATCGACACATATGAAACTTTAAAAGATCTGCTTGAATTTACAGTCAACTAATTGCAAGTGTTATAATACGCGGAATGTGCGACGTCTTTTGAGAAGGTATGCTTAAAGTTTCGCTTGATTGATCGATGGCGTTTGTCAGGGACGGTAAGATGTGTTCCAGTTTGGTTACTTCATGCGAATCGTTGAGCAGCATTGGAACGCTCTGACTGCTGATTACCGAATTTCTATTTAGCCACCGTTCATCACAAACGCCCAATTCCAAATGATCTGGGTGGCCATAGATATTCTCAAGAACCCCAACTTTTTTTTCAATCGTGAAAAATAAGATTTGAGAAAGTTGTGGACACCCGCGCAGAAGCCTTCCAAGTGTTAGCAAGGTGGTGCTGAGGAGATATCTGACGCCTCGGATTGTTTTTTCAGAAAAAAAATTCTGGCAGTTATAACTTCTTCATATATTATGCTTTTCTTCCTGATCAAAGCAGAAAACCGGTAATGAACCGACTGATAACTAAATCAATCAATCAATCAATTGGGATTATGGAGTGAAGCGGTTTTATACCGCGCCCGGCACTTAGCGAGTTTATGCACCAGTCTGAACGGAAAGTGTCGCGCGAAGAACTAAAAACAATGTTTACCTGGCTCTTTTTCCTTATCAGCCAGTTCATAGCAAAACGGTAAACCCACAAAATAATCATTTCACTCTTCTCTCTCTCGCTCATCCACTGTGTGTGTGTACGTGTGTGTGTGCGTGTAAATTTACAAGGCAAATTTGGGACAATCCCTCCATTTCGCCGCACATGGATGAGTCCCATCCGCGTTGAGCACGCGGAAATGGGTGCAACGGATCTGTGTTCAGACGCTGTAAACAGCTGCTTTACGACTGACCACCGCTGCTTTTCCGGATTCCGCATCTCATCACACGATGACCATAACCAAAAGACAGACAGAGGAGAGAGAGAGAGAGAGGAGAGAGAGAGAGCACAATTTACCCAGTCATCTTTCAGTCAAATCACGCCCGAAACTTTTCGAGCCTCCACCAGACATCAAAGTTTAGTTGGCCAAAAAAAAGATATACTCGTCTTGGGCTGCATCTCCCGAGCTTCGTCGTGACCTTCGGAGGGACAATTCTGCGTCGCGAAAACTGACAGGGCGATCCACACGATGCGCTGGCAGTCGTGGCTGGTCCGATGGGTGATTGTCACTTTCGGACTGGAGTGTCGCGGGGTGTTCGGTCAGTTTCGACGGTTTCAGAACAGCGTTGCACAGGGATGCAGCTCCAGGACGTCCATGTCTGAGCTCAACTGCCGCTGCATGCTGGAAGGCCAAAGCTGTAAAGGTAAGCCTGATTTGTCCACAGATTTGTTCAAGAGATTATTAATCAATCTCTAGTGATTATTTAAAAGTTAGTTTTATGTATTTATCAGCTTACTGATTTCGGCAGACCACTGTCGGAATTCTTTCGAATTTCGAAATTTTGAAAATTCTTCAAAACAAGACAGCAAGCTCATTACGGTATAATCTGTGGTATTATTATTTTATTATTATTAATAATTGTTGATCAATGGAACGATCGCTTATTTTGCGCACCAGTGGGGTAAATTCTGCCCGCATGATTACAGCATTACGCCCGTAATCCATCAGTCGAAAATTAGATTTCCATAAAAAACGTTATTCATCACAATTCAGAATTCATCTCAACTTCCTTCGCGAAAGACTCCTCCTTAAAAAAATATCATTGGAAGAAATCCTGTTTCAGACAGAAAAAGAATCAATAATCACATTTTAAAGACCGAAGGCGTCAAATCAACAATCAATTGATCGCAGTTTTGTGCTCCGTTCCTTGGATCAATCAGACATTGGTGGTGATTTACGCGTGTGCTGTTCAACCAAACATGTTCCTTTGTGTTCTTTTGTGTTCCCGTGTGTTCCTTTGTGTTCCCGTGTGTTCCCGTGTGTTCCCGTGTGTTCCCGTGTGTTCCTTTGTGTTCTCGTGTGTTCCCGTGTTCCTTCGTTTTACCGTGTGTTCCTTTGTGTTCCCGTGTGTTTCTACGTGTTACCGTGTGTTCCTTTGTGTTCCCGTGTGTTCCCGTGTTTTATCTAAATTAAACATTATTCGTTTAAAGAGCAGCCTAACAGTTGATTGGTCTTCTAGAAAGCGGAACGCGCTGCATCGGAGGTGTTTGCCAATGTGGTCCAGCCTTCTTGACCGTGGTCAGAGACGGTCGGAAACAATGTGTCCCGACCTTCAGCGTCCACCCCAGCATCCAGACCGATCCCAACGCCCTGTTCGGGGTCGCTGTGGCCTGTAACTTGCTGCCCACCTACGCAATTCCCGGATTTAGTCTGAATGTAAGCTCGACAAACAGCTAAATTTCGGAATTTAACTCTTATACAGTTGATTAAATTTGTAAAGGTGGAATACTTGCTCGAAATGTTACTTAAACACCTGACACTTAATTCTACTTTTCCTTAGTTGACTTTTCTCCACGTGAACCACTTGAAATGTCATGCAAGTGTTCGTGTTAACACACTTGTTTAAAGTTACAGATTTTGATGTTTTGTAATTCATTTTTTTAAATGTGTTTAATCACGCATGTTTTCAATGAGAAATTATAACTGCATGTAGACTCCAAGCATTCTCATTCGTTTGAGCTGATCATTTAGTGCTTCGTCCGATAAACGTGCGTATTGATGTAGTTCGTGAACGCTCATAAGCCAGTGGCCTGCAACAGCGATACCTTGTTCATAACGCGAGAGGACACGGACAGCCCTGTGGACGCAGACCCCGTTTTGGGCAAAGGCCTAGCCTGGGTCACGATCGATCCATATAGCGGTGAGGTGGTACCCAAGGACCCTTACAATGTGCCGGAAAAAGGAACTTACCTCACGGAAACCTACACCGGCTACTGTGTGGACGCGTGGGGCCTCACCAGTAACACCTTCTCTTTCAAGGCAAGTTCTCCTCCTTTCCTTGCGACTTACTATAACTGCAAGCTTAGTATATTAGTACTTCGTTTTCAGTTGACCTTCGCAAACTGCGTAGCTGGGAGAAGAAAGTAGTGGGGAAGTTGCTGCCGATATTTGTGGACTGCACTTGAGCTCGCAAATCAGTATTTTTACTGCCGAATAATTAAATGTTTTGCATATTGCACTGAGATTTTATCTGTTAGCAAGCAAAAATTGGCACGTTGTTACAAATTCTTCGTTTATTTGAGAGCTGTTAGATTGGAAATGGTCCGCAAGCAGTGGTTTTAAATTTCGGCGCAACGGAACCCCAGAAACAGTCTCTCGCCTCATTTCTGACTGGGCTAAAATTGACCTGTGAACAAAGAGAGAAAATGGAACTTTTCCATCCTGGTCAAATAATATCAGTGGCAAACCGCACGTGCAGTTAAAAGGAGACCAGAAGCAGAGGAACTTCATCAACCAAGGCAGACTTTATTTAAATAATAGCTTGCCGGACAAAGAGACAAGGAGACAGACAGACAGACAGACAGACAGACAAACAGACACACACACACACACACACACACACAGACACACAGACACACAGACACACAGACAGACAGATAGACACACAGACAGAAATACAGACAGACAGACAGACAGACAGACAGACAGACAGACAGTAGCTGTCAGTCAGCTTACCTAACTTTTCAAAGAGGACTTTTTTGTAGGCTCAGACGTTATGTTTAAAAATTATGGAAATGGGAGAGGGAGATTCAAAAACTCGAACGCACAATCACTACATGTATGCAGCTGCACACATGCGCATGCACTACTAGGTTAGTGAGTCGGTTAGTGAGCAGGCCGTGGAAATGTTAAGAGACTGTAATGGGCACTGCAATTAAGTTCAGAATGAACTATTCTGTACAGTTATGTTGCTAAAATAACGGCTCAAGCACGCGCGCAACAGTAACGTCGTTGCGGTTAAATCGTCGGAGATCTCGCCGATCTTTCCGCGAAACGGCATTCGTTGTTCGGTGTACACATCCTTAGCCGAGCGAGGCATATATAACAGTGGGGAGATGACTCTCACAATTCGAAACGTCAACGCTGTCCATCTCAACTCTGAAGCTTGTCAAGCTCCCACATAAAGAAAGCGAGTGAGATCGACAGTGACAGGCAAAAAAGAGAAAGCAAAATTAAGAGCCCCGCGGACTTTCCTCGTTACTCATACCCCGTACATACACAGACGCACAGTAAGCGTTGTTGTTTTGGTCCACTCAACGACCTCCTTCAGGTCAGTGGTACTCGCCACCATCGACATTCTCACAACGAAATTAGCCCTGCGGCTCATTTCGACCACGTTTATTGCTGACCAAGTTTCTTGCCTCTCGTCGTGCCTCGACAGCGATTTTTTTCCGGACATTCCACTTGCAGCGTCGGTGCCTGGTTGATCACCTACATTTTCTCCACGTGCTTTCGCGTGGTCCGTCGATTCTCACTCCACATCCACGTCCGGCCGCATCTCATGCCTATAAGATGTCATTCCGGCATCGTCACATCAACTACCTGTCGTCTGTGGCCGCGGCTGTGGCCCTGGTACTCTGCTGCCTGTTCCTCTCGGTCCGGTACACGGACCTCCGTCCGGAGGCCCTCTTCAGGTTGCACTGGACCACAGCAAGCCCCGCGGACCCAGGCCTGAACCGGACCGATGTGAAGACTCACCTTCTAACCGTCCAGAAAGCCGCGCGGGAAAGTTACGCCGCCAAATGGAGAGCTCATACCAACGGAATCGCCAGCGCCAAGCAGGAAGTCATCGTGCACTTTTTCCAGCTCTTCAACGCGAGCCACCACCAAGGCGGCCACGCCCACCTGCGGAGCGTCAGTTTTATGGAGTGTCTGAGCCTGCTGTCGGTGCTGAAGAACCTCCAACCGGACAGGACCCTGATCCACACCAACGTGCCGGATTTCTGGCCGTTTGAAAACTGCAGTGACGTCATCAGGAACTGGACCAGCGTGGAGATTGTCCCGGTGCAGAGGAAGTTCCTCATGAACGGGCAGCGCTTCATCTCCATCGAACACGAGGCGGACGTGATGAAGCTGGAGACACTCTACCAGTACGGTGGGTTGGCGTTGGATTTCGATGTCTACATCATCAACGGGGCGCGGTTGCGGGAGACGATGCGGAGCTTTGAGTGCTTTATGTGTGACGAAAAGTATCCGGATCTGTTGAACGCGGGCTTCATCGGGTGTGCGAAGGGGAGCCGGTTCCCGAAGCTGGTGTTGGAGCGGTCGTATCAGTCGGACTTTCGTCCGCTGTCGTGGCTGTGGAACAGCGGGAGGGTGCCCTTCCAGCTGGCGGTCGAGGACCCGAGTCTGGTGGAGGTGGTGCAGGATGTCTGTAACATCCCCGCCGAGGATCGGGCCAATGTGCTGGAGCAGCGGGGCTTCTATAACTGGACGGAGAAGATGGCCTATCACACGTTCTACCATAACAGTTCCGTCACGGCGGAGACCTTGCGGCAAATGAATTCCAGTTTCGGGGACCTTTTGAACTGGATAATGAGTGATGACCCGCTGCCAGGGATGGAAACTCCAGGGCAGGGGATTAACTCAATCGAATGATCTACCAAATGTCTTTCTACTACATCTAGTTTATTGGGTCCCTTTTATTTCTTCTCCTTTTGCCCGTTTTACCACTGCAAGATGGGGATCTTGTCGAAGGTTTTTGCAGGATTACGTCATGAATCGACCATTGTCCGTTAAGTTCGTTAACGATAACATGTAGTGGCTATAGACATTTAGT
>LRSR01008767.1:0-26721 GCA_001579985.1 Hypsibius dujardini
CTGTCTGTCTTTCTGCCTGTCTGCAATTTGCATATCAAATTGCAACCCAATTTCATACGTGCCTAGGCACAGGAGGCTCCGTCTTCGCTCCATTCGGCAAACTAGCAGGCGCACCGTTACCACCAGCCATCACCGCAGCCAATTTGTTACGCGCCATCTTCAGCGGTCGACTCGAGGATGGTTCACTCAATGACAATTGCTGCTGCAACACTGCCTGTTGCTGCTCATGGGTTTCGGCATGTCGACGCAGACCACTGGTTGACGCGGTGGCTGAGTAAATCACATTACAGTGGATACACTCCGGCCGACCGTCCTCATGCCGGATGAAGTGTTCCCACACTGCGCTCTTGTAGCGTTGCTTGATTCGTCCGTCCGGTCCCATGGTGGGTGGATACATGGATGAGGCTGCAGACATGACCGGCGCAGGTGCCAGCCGAGGCAAGGGTGCAGCACGGCGTCGGCTAATGGGAGTGGTGGTGATGACTTCCGCGGTTTCCTCGGAGGACGCACTGGTCGGCAAACCGGAGACGATGACCGTATTGGTGGATGGACTGATTGTGACCTGCAAGGAAGGCAAAAAGACTGAAAGCAGTGAAGTAGAATATCGGTCAATCTATTTGCCTGTTAATTGTATGCATGCCTCTTTTTCTGACTTTCTTTTTACCAGTCAGTGTTCTTGTCTGTCTGCCTGCCTATAGGTCTTCCTGTCGCCTGTCTAGATACCTATATGTCTGTCTGCCTTCCTGTCTGTCTGTGTGCGTGCCTGTCTGTCGGTCTTCCTGTCTGTTTCACTTATAGTGAACCTGTTTGATAAACAAACTTTCTTTTGAGTATCTATCTGCCTGGCTGTAACTCTTCCTTTGTCTGTCTGTCTGTCAGTATGTCTTCCTTTTCAGTTTATCTAACAGCATCACATGCCAATTCTGTCGGTGTCTTAGTTCTTGGTAGGTCCCTTTGTGTTTCTATCTGTATAGGTCTCTTTATTTCTAGTTAGAGGTCTGTCTGTCTGTCAGTTTGTCCGACAGTCCATCTGTCTCGCTGCGTGTGCATTTGCCTGCCTGTATTTACTTGTCTGACTTTCTGTCGGCATGTCTATCTGTCTACCACTTGTCTGTATATGTGCCTGCCTGTCCAGTGGGCCAACCGAAAGCATCACCAACCTCCATGGCTGTCTGGGCGCTGCACAGGATCTTGTCCGTCTGCTCCCCAAAGTGGGCAGTGAGATGCTTGCGGAGCGCTCCGGTCGCGGTGTTGGCAGAGAAGTTTTTCTGGCAGATTTTGCAGTTTTTCGTCCTGTCCAGGTTGCGGTCGTAGAAGCGCCAGACACAGGATTCTTTTCGCTTCGACGGCGACTGGGAGCCTCCATCATCTTCATTGTTATTGTTGTTATTATGGTGGTGGTTCGGGAGGCTTTTACGTTTTCTGGACGATCCGGAGTTACCACCACCACTGACCACGATTCCGGCTGCACAATGGAATGATGGATATGAAGATGAAGTAACACCGATCTCCCCGCAAAGGAATATGTACATACACCCATACATAAAGAAACTGACAGTGGTGTCGATAAATACATGTAAACAGTAGACAGACATGCAGACGTATAGATAGGGAGACAGACAGGTAGACAGGTAAACAGGTAAACAGGTAGGCAGAAAGACAGACAGACAGACAGACAGACAGGCAGGCAGGCAGGCAGACAGAAAAAGAGATCGGCATGCAAAAATAGGACAGATATACTGCTTAAAATATTCTCGCAATGGCATTACCAGAAATCGGTTCAGCTTCGGAGGCAATGAGATGGGAGACGACGTCTTCGCCCCCGTCGCTGGGCTCTTGGCCTAAACTGGCGTCATCGCTCATTTCCTCTTCGCCGTACTTGGAAGCCATTCTTCCACAGCTGTTGATGATGTCTGAAGAAGAGGATAAAATATAATAGAAACTTGACTTGTTCAGCATCAATCGTGAGGTCCCCTCACATAGTTCGGGAGCAGTCAATCAATCAATTGATCGGACGTACAGTTCACAGGCACGTACCATTGGCAGAATGTAAATCAATTAATTGACATGAGCCATTTCTCGTACAGTATACGATAGTACTAGTCACTATGAGATAGACATTGAAATTAAGCTTGCAAAATTTTGCATTAACAAAATTAAACTAGTAAATAAATAAATCAACATCAAAATTTAACTGCACTTCCTATCCGATCCAGGGTTCGACTTACAAGTTACTTGTTATACAGTTGCAACTACCTATGTGGCCAAATTATAGTGCTCACCGAGTCAAGCCATTTATCCCGTGAAGTGCGTAAAGCCATGCATTCACCGAGATAAATGCATTAACTGAGTTAGCGTTATAATATAGCCGTGTGTATAGCAAACAAACAAACATTTCTGAACTTGGTTCTCGCAATTATTTTTTCCCAACAAAAAAAGAATCAATTCTTACAGATAGTAGAGTGCCAATGGAAATGGAAGATGATTTCCGGTTGGAGTTTGATGGGAGATTCCCGTACCGGGTGGCGTCGTAGGAAGCGGGAAATTTGTCCGGTTTTTCCGATGAGTCAGTCAGTCTTTTTGGGATTCCGGGTTTTCCGCCGAGTGAATGGAGCCAGCAAGAAGCCGTCTAGAGTATGGGCCACCCACGCGCGCCACGCGGCAAGCGGGCCGACTGCAAATTTTTGCTCAATGCCTCCCTGCCGCTCTGTCTTTCACTGAACACGCCGGCCGGCCCGATTAAGACCGCGCAGCCAACCAGAAGGCGGAGTGGGCGGTCGTCAAGTTTTCTCTGTGGCGCTCTGCTGTCTGTCTGGCCGAACTCGACGAACCGATCGGCTCTGTGTTCAGTGCGCTGATACTTCCTCCAAGCTCCAACTCCAATGAAAAGACGGTGTGAATGGAACTGCGTGGCTCAGAGAGAAAAGCCGTCAAAAAGTTATTGGAAATGGGAATGGAAATGGCCGAATTCGAACCGCGAGCGTCAGCTCGGTTGTTTTGCTTGAAGTTCCAACTCCAATCGAAAGACAGTGTAATGGAACTGTATTGGCTCATATGAAAAGACTAGTAAAAAAATTTAATGGAAATGGAAATGGAGTTAACTACGGTTTTGTTCAACCTCTCTTCCCGTTTCCTTTCAAAGTTCTTCCTTGCAGACTTTTGCGCCATGATGTTGGCCCCTAATTTGTCAGAACAACCGTGTATGTTGCCTTTATCGACCTATTCGAATGGAAGTGTCATTTCAATTCAAGTAAGCGATGGGGCCAAGACAAAGCCGAGTGAGAAATTCAGCGTCATTCGAGCGAACTAATCAATCAATCAAGTGACCGCCCCGCATCCACATGATAAGAAACCAATGTCTTTCGAATTTCAAATGCGCTTGTTACTCTCCCAAATACATACTCGACAACGCTAAGACAACACCCCAACATTGTTGATCCGCGTGGTGGGATTACTCGAATGAAAAGGCAACGTAAAAGAGGAAAATCGCTTAGAAAAAAAACACGGAAAACAAATCGCCGGAAGACCGAAAAAACTAGGCCTTTTTAAAAAAGCTCATAATTGACGACTGGGCTCCCTTCCCTTTTCCAGCAGCAGCGGCGGTCGCAGATCCCTTCTTCCCCGCCGTCTTAGCCGCCACTGCTGGCTTCGAAGCAGCACCAGCAGACGTCTTCTTCACTTCCTTTGGCGGATCAGCAACCTTGTCAATCGCGGCGTTCTCCACTTCCTCTTCGTCACCCGAATCTACATTCACCCAGACCTTCTCCGACACTTCATAACCCTCTGCGTCGATGGACGTCTTAATCACCTGCTTCCGTTGCTTGCCCGATGTGGTGGCAGACGCCGCCGCCACCGGGGCTAAATACTGCCGCATCGGCTGCGGACTGGGCGTCCTCATCCGGACCACATCCTCCTCTTTACCGCCGTCGCCTTCCTCGTCGCTGTCATTCCACTTGGCCTTTTTGCGAGGCTTTCTGGTCTTAACCGCCGGGCTTTCCTCTTCCTCACCACTCTCCGTCGTCGTGAACTTCTTCCCGCGTTTGGTGCCGCCGCCGGCACGGGTTTTCGGTGTGAAAATGACGACGTTCCGCGGTTCCGAGTCCTGATATTCGTCCTCATCTTCTTCCTCCACGCCGAAGCCCCATTTACCTTTCGGTTTGCCAGTAGACGGTGATGGTGCCAAGACGACTTCCTCCCCGTCGTCGTTGGAATCCAGAGATTTCTTGGGCTGTGTCAGTTTGGTCTTCTTCGGGGGCGGCGCCGTCTTTTTGGTTCGCTTCTCCTGTTCCTCTTCGTCGCTGGAGACGTTCGACAGGGCGTTGAATGTGGTGGTGACGACTCTCTTCGCCGGGACGGGAATTTCTTCTTCCTGAACAGAGAGACAGAACACAGAAAATATAAACGCTTTACTACGACCTAATAAAATTACTATTATTTTCAACATTACTATTATTGAAATTATAATTTATTACCTAATCAGTAAAAGAATCTACTGTTTGAGAAAAATAAATTTTGGGATTTCACACACAAAAGGTTAAAACATCAGCTTTTTATCCAATACTGCTGACATGTGACATGTAGGTGATTTACCGTCAAGCACACCTTGCATAAAAGAACGTAAATATTTAAAATAAATCAGTCTGAAAGTTATACATAAGAGCGAAGTTTTGATTATGGTGTTTTCGTCATTATAGTTTTACGTAAAAATAAAATATATCACCGGTTTTAAAAAATTATTTTTTGTTTAAAATCACCAAAACCAAAAAAATATTTTCTAAACACCACCAACCTCATGCGAATCCATTACCACCGCCTTGATTGACTTCCGGCGAACAATCACAACTGGTGCGTCTTCCGGCGACGGCGACCGCTGTTGTTCCACCGAGGAATCCGCCAACATCATAGTCTGATTCTTCGACGCCGGCAACTCCATCTCCACATCTTCATCAACCACATTGTCTGTCGGTCCACTCGGTTCCATTTCGTCATCGTCATCGCTGTCCTTCACGGCAGCCTTCACCGCCGAACCCTTTGCCTTCTTCGGCCAAAAGTCTTCCTCGTCGTCGTCCCCGTCCTCATTCCCAGCCGGCTTCTCCGCCGTCTTAGCTTCCTTCTTCTTCACCGAGAAGATATTCTTCACGGCGGCGGACCTTTTCGGATCCATTCCGGCTGGGCCGGATTTTACCCACGACGCCACCGCGGACTTCTTCTTGACAGGCTGCGCTGCCGGTGGAGGTGCTACTGTCGCTGGTTTCGCTTTCACCTGTTGAGAAATGGCTTTGCAGAGTACTCTGCCGTTAAAATGTCACACACTGGAATTCAAAGGAAGACACATTTAAATTCTCAGACAAAATGTATGTTAATGAAAAACATTACTTTTCAAGAACAGCTTTTTTGATTTTCCTTATCTGGATATTTAAAGTGTGACTTAATAAATGAGCTAAAATTCATAATGAGATATTGAAACTATAAATAAGACAGTTTTAGAATATTATGCCCGCCTCTATTTCGGTATTCAAACGCAAATAAATCAATTAAAATATATTATTGAATATCATTGACCTGCAACGCCTCCACCGACAAGCCGATCTTCGCCATCACATGACCCGCGTCTGCTTCCAGCTTCTTCAGCCCGTTTCCACTGATGGTCGGGGCCGTGAAGCTGCTCGATGAGGACGTCTTCGCTGCGACGACACTCTTCCCCCGCGGCCCGACATAGTCGCACTGAATGGCCGTTGTCGAGAGCAGCCCGCGGACTGCTTCCTGATCCACCGGGTTGTCCGCCATGTGGAGAGTCGCACTGTCCTCCACTACCATAGCCTGCACCGAGTAGACTTGCTTCACGGCCGTCGGCAGCCTGGCCTGCCATTCAGATAGATTGACGTCTCGGACGAGAATGATCTGCTCTTCCGGACCCAAGGGGTCGCCAGGAATGGCTACAGTAAATTAAAATAAGAAAATGTTAGAATCCCTCGGCCTTTATTTAAATAAAAACATTCCCTTAAACTGAGTATTTTAAATAGACGCTCAAATTCATATACTGGAAATTTCACTTGAATAAAAATTTAATAAAAAATGTAAATATTTCACAGCTTAGCAAATAAAACATGGCCGCAAATTAAAATTCCAGTATTCACTTTTAATCAAATGACTATCGTTTCAGATTATTTAAAACAATATAACACTGGTATATTTATTGCTTTATATTACTACAGTAGTAACATACGTTGACTTAGGACAATTTTCAGATGTGGATCGCAGAATGTCTCCGTTTAATTTTTGTATTAGTGATGATTTTCCAAATTTATTTCGTGGTTGACTAAATAAATACCTTTTTGACCAAATTTGAAAAATGGGAGAACAATGGAAGATTCCATTTCCACCAGTATAATTTTGATTATCTGAGTAGGTGGGTGGTCGAAAAAGGCCATTTTTTAATTACCTAATATGTTGATGGCGCCCAGGAATTTTCGGCTTTCGGAATTTTCGGCTCTTTTAAAAAAGGTCAGTAGCTCCGCCCCCTTACATCCGAAAAATATTTGGCTGATGCTAATCGATTCCAAATTTAATTAGTGATGGGACATGGTAAAAACAATCATGTTTACTGCATTTCGATAAACCGACATTATCACAATGAAAATAAAGGAAAATGAAATCTTCCAGTGTTTTCCCAACTTTGAAATTTCGCCAAAAGTTTTATTTAGTCACTCACGAAATAAAATTTGAAAATCATCACTAATATTGTACTAATAGAAAAAATTAAAACGGAGACATTCGGCGTTCCACATCTGAAAATTGTCCCAAGTAATAGTGCTAACCTGTAACAGGCGCGATGAGAGTGTAAACGGCGGTCACCACGCCGGGGTATTTTGCGCGGAGGGTGGCGAGGTAGAGCGCGAGGAGCTCCTTGGACCGATTGACGGGCAGGCTCATGCGCCGGCTGAGGGTCTTGTAGGTGACGATGAGGTTCTCGTCCTCGATCATGGCGGCGAGCTGTTTCAGCAGAGCCTTGTCGTCGTCAGCGGCGGTGGCGGGAGACATGCTTCGTGACGTCACGGTTGTTTGAGACAATGTTGTTTCATAAACAAAACTGAAAAAATCGGATGTAGTTAATTAGTATGTGAAATAAATGAAAAAAAGTACACAAACAAAGCTAGTTACGAAATTAATACGAAAAGAATGAAAATAATTCGATAATTTATCGACTGGGCAGTCGAGCCAAAGAATAACACTCAACAGAAATATTTCAAAAAAATAACACTACAACACCAATTCAATCGCCCAATCAAGCTAACCAACCTACGACGCATCAAATAATGCCAAAATAATCAAATAAAGCAATCAAGCAGAACAAATCACGATCCATAATTACCCGCTATTCAGCGGACCAAAAATGGTTTCCGAAGAGCAACCACAAAGCCTGCTCAACAGATTTTTCGCATTTTAAAGTGCCAAATACCTTAGGGGATTATAGAAAATAACGGACGGATCGGGAAATCAAGTGAACAGCGCTGAAACAGCACTTCCTGATGAGGAATACTGGATTTTGTTGGCCCAGGAAACCTCGTCAGGAAAAAATACTCCGAAAAGTGAAAACAAACAAAATTCCCGACTCCTCAATTTTTCAGAGTTCGTCAATTTTGTTTCACGAAAATAAAGTGCATCCGGAAACGGGAAACGCATGAAAACCGCAACGTAAAAATCAAAAGAAATTCCGCGAAAATTTTGCAAAGAAAATCAACAAGGCAGTGCTCCATGTAGAAAACGATTATTTCCACATCGAGAGGTGACGAATGAAACGATTGATTTCTAGTTCACGGTGCAGCTTTCATCTGTGAAGCTGTCTGAAAAGAAACACGTAAAATCATTTAGCATTTTCTTCTGGATGTTACTGTAGAGACAACGCATGGCTGCTAAAGGGAGAACGTTTTGTGAATCTACTGATTTCTACATTTTTCCGAAATTGCACTTGTGGCTGTGCGCGTGCGCACTGCACATGCAATTAATATTAGAATTCCATGCTCATTTTGTTCTGCGTTTCTTTTCTAGATGTTGCAATTGCTGTTAATACCCATGGCTTGAAAAAAAACAGTCACAGATTCGCGTTTAGCCATTCATAATAAAATTTTTTTCATTCAAGGAACTGTGGGGGGGGGGAAGGTCCTACGGGCATCGCCGATCATCAATCGGCCAGACTGACCGGCAGTCACGTCAGCCGCTGCCAATAGCTTCCCGCTACCGGGTTTGAAGGAGCCCCTGAGTTCGAACCATTGTTTCGGCACTTAATGCCGAACGCAAGTTTAGGATAATACAGGAAGTGATAATGTAATCGATGCGGAATGAAGTGACGGTTAATGCTCACAGCCGGAATGGAACGATACGGGACCACTGGCTATGACAGCAAAGCCTTGGACGCGTACATTGACTCACACTGGCTCGACGGTTCAGTTTGAAGTCACGTGGTTCGACTATCGGTCCAAAATGAGGAAATCGTAACACATTTTCTAAGAACGCGCATGTCGTCGCTTCACTGGAACTAGACACAGATCAAGCTGACGTCTACCTCACCGAGTCAGTCAGATAAATCAGAGGGAATTCTACCCGTCACTGGTCATTGCTGACAGTTTATATATCAATCACAATTCCAGTTCTACAAAAATCATACAAATATACCAGTAATAAACGATGAAGAGGTATAAAAGGTAGCTCTGGGTATATTTCGAAAGTCCGGAAGAAGCATTACAAATCATAAGTATCGGACGAGAGAAAGAAAGAGATCACACCATCACACAATTGCTTCAGACGAAGACGACGATAATTTCACATCACTAGATTCCGAATACTGCACATCAACTGCTCTCCCACACCCGTCACCACCATTACCACCTAAAGCCTCCTCAATGACGTCAACGGCAACTACAGCCTCTTCCACCACCTTTGCCGCAGTACTGCTATGAGGTGGAGCACTGCTGGCTTTACCGGCCGGATGATGGTAACCCTCTTCATCGCCCTGCTCCCCGATCACCGTCAGCAGATTCCATGCCGCGTCCTCCACCGATTTCTCCTCCGTCCCACCGTTCCCACAGCCGATACTATTAATCGGTTCACCGACCGTCAACACAGTCACAAACTCGCAGTGCGGACCCTGCCGGGAGAAGGTGTCCTTTTTCAGGGTCATATTCACCACCCGGCAGAGGTACTCCAGCAAGGGCAGCCAGGCGTCCTTGACAGTCGGTTCAGCGTCCGCCTCCGCGACACCACCACCAGCGGTTGCGGATCTTTCCGCCACAATTTCCGCAGCAGTCGGGGAGTGCCGATCAGCCATCAACTCCCTGGCAATGGTGGAGATGGTGCCGACCGTGACGGCGCCCTCTATCGGTGGTGACTGCTGGCAGGGGAATCGGGGCAGGCTGAGGATGCCCGGGGTGATCTCATGGCCGGGACGGAGGGGTATGGGCGCTCTGGCTTCGTACAGTGTTTCTTGCACGCTATTTTTGGGGTACATCGAGGCCGGCTGCGGCTTCTTGGAGAAGCGCTTGCGGTAGGTTCGCCCGTTGGCTTTGTCGTCGCACTCGGCGTGGAGAAGATCAAATTTGACTTTTCGATCTTCCGTGGCGGCAGAGGCGGTTGCGGGTGCCGGAGGCAGCGACTCATCCGCCGGCGGCTTCGATGGACGAATGGAAGATTTCAGAGGCACCGGCGGTTGCACCTGAAAGGCAAAATACTAATGCACCAATTGGAGCATCATCCAGACGGATTCCAGAAAAAAATGCAAAAGCAACAAAGACGGAGCCCCACAGTAAAAAATATCAAGAAATGGAATGGGCCAGAGACTTATCAGTCGATGAACGTGTACCCAAGAAACGAAAACCCACACAGCAACAGATAGACAGGCAGATAGGTCCAAGCGGAGACAGATGCAAGAAACAGGCAGACATCCAGACAAACAATGAAACTGCGACACCTGTGGACGAACAACTGCGACAGAAACGAAAACTCAGACAAGCAAAAAAGGCACAAACCGTCATGCATACAGACAGAGGCCTGAAAAGAGACTAAAGAACCACACAAACGAAAAATCAGACAGGCGGAAGTCAAGCAGCGCGGATAGACATGCATTCAAATATTCAGGCAGACAAGATGAGCTCGATTCAAGCCGACCGCAAAAGAAACCAAACAACCAAGGCCGTAACAAAACGCAACAAGGAAGCTATATATAAAGACAAAAAACAAAGCCAAAGAAATTGAATACTCAGGCAAACAAAAAAGTTTAACCATACCTGAAATCCTAGTTGATGCAGCAAATTTTCTGCCGCAAACCGTTTCGCCAGCCGCTTATTCGGCCCGACCGCCGTCGCGGAAGCTCCTCCGGGAATACGTGCCGTCGCGCAGAAATCTTTCACTCTGCCGGACGGTGACGGAGCGTCCATCTCAAACACCGGATCCGGCAACCCATTGGCCTGCTGCAGGTGGAACAGCCGATTGATCGGGTTGATGTGCTTCCCGTACTCCGGCCGCACTTTCGACACCTTAACCGCCTGCGCGCTCTTATTGCGCTCAGCGACGTTGCTGCTGTTGCCGTTCGTCATTGTCGTCGTCTTCATCGACAGACCCGGCTTCACACTGCCAAACTGCTCCCGCAGCAACACCAACATCTTCTCCGCGGCCGCCTGGCGTGCTTCCTTCTTTGTCGCGCCTTCTCCTGTTGACTCCAGCGTCCCCACCGAGCAGGTGGCATGGTGCGTCTGACAGTGCGCCGGCCCGGCCGACGTCCAACAATCGAACGTCAGCTCTAGCTGAAGACGTCGCGTCTCCTCAAACAACCACGTCACGGGTGCCTTGCTCGGCTGCGGCAATTCCAAGGGAGTCCGCCGAGAAGCTTCTTCCTACGATTGACAAACAATAACTACCTAATGACTTCCTGTTAGTAGTAAGAAATTGGTTAGTAAACCTTTATAGTATGGATTTTCTATCAATTTTAGTGTTTTTTATTCAATACGAGACAATTAAATAAATATTTCTGTGAATATTTGGAGAACAAACTAAAAAACCAAACAGTAGAAATAAATGACGAGGGTCAAATTCAAGCAGGGACCGACGCAAAATTAATTGACGATGTTGAGCGGCGCGTTTAACGTTGGCTTAGTTATTCGATGAAAGGATAAAATACTACCGCACTAATCAAAACATACAAAAAGTACACCCTATTCTGAAAGCCAATAAAATATTTTGAAGAAAATGGCTAACGACTAGATTGTAAAACACTTCCAACACTGTTTTGCTCGTTCCCAGATTTTTCTAAGGAGTAAAACTAATTTTCTCTATGAATTTCAGCCGCCTCCCTAATTTCGTAATCGCGTTTTATAATTTTCAAATTATTCTTTATAATTATAATTATTATATAAAATTTTAATTAATGTTTTTCTCTAATTTTTCTCTCGCAACGAAGCAGACTAAAAACATGATCATTCAATACCAGCTTTTTCCATCTCTACCTGTTCCAACTTCTTTTTCGCATCCTTCTTTTCTTTCTCCGCCGTGAAGTATTCCAACGCCGCGAGGGCTGCCGAGTTGCGGGAGCTACAACGGTTGGCGCCCCAGCCGTTGAAGACTTTCCCATAGACCGTTACGGTGGTTGTCCAGAGACTTCCGGTTGGAGATGGCTGATCGCCATTTCCCCACGCTGGGGTGATAGAGTCGCGGTAGTCCGCCCAGGACTGCATCTTGATGGCAAGGGCGTTGAGACGGGCCACGGGCGATAAGTTAGTACTGTTGTTTTTGCTCGAGGATGCGGTCTTCTCGGTACAGACATCACCTCGTGTCCCTGTCCGGCTGGGCAAGGGATGGAGACGCGATGACTGGAGTGCCTGGTGAGGTAAATTTTAAACTGCTATAATATTTTAAACTGCAAATTACTGCAAATTAAATTAAATTGTCAGATTATTATCAATATTTTAAATTGTCAAATAGTATATTAATTATATAAATATTATAATAATTTAAAATAAAAATGGGATTTTGAAATAAACAAAAAAAATATTTTGTTTGATAAAATAAACCCGACTGTGGGGTCGTTGGCACATATAAATTTTAATCAAATTAATCAAATAAATAAATAAAATCGCTTTAAATATAAATTAAATTGATGATCAGGAAGGCAGAGTTTAAAGAAAACGGAGTTATGTTAAAAGAAAGGAATTTTTATGATTCTAATTTAGATTTGAAATTAATATTATACCTGTTGAGCAGCTTCGTGTTTGGCCTTTTGGATGCTCTTGCCCTGGCCAAGATATTCTTCAGTGAGGCCGTCCTGGAGGGAGAGTTTGACCTTCACCACAAACACTTTCAGGTGGGCGGGGCCTTTTTCGTCCACCAATTCGAATGTTGATGTGGCCTGAAAAAAACAAGACAGAATTCTTTTTAGATTCGAATGATAGGTAAAAAATCAAAATACCGTAAGCACATCCAAATCTGATCGAATCTAGCCCAAAAAATAGGTCCACTTATTCAAACTAAAAAGCCAAAACTTGAACGTTTTAAAAGAGGGATGGTGACAGATTTGTAGTTGCTTCTGCTGTAGCCGATACCAGTCCGTCCAAAGAGGTCACACATCGGTTTCACGGACTAACTTTGTTGAATCGGCAAACTCTGGAAAGAGCGTTGATGGGAGTGTCAGGGGCAATGTCTTGCGGCGAATGGACCCGTCCCGCGCCTCCTTCGCGATCGTGTTGGTACAAGGGCGTGTCGGTGCCATGTGACATGCTGGACTCCTCCTGAAACCACCGGAAAAGGCCAGATTGCAAGACCTTAGATGATAGCATGTAAGGATCTTCCAGTAGCAATAGCAGACAAAAAGAAAGGCAAACAGACTGAGACAGATAGAGAGACAGAGAGACAAACAGATAGACAGACAGACAGACAGACAGACAGAAAGCTAGACAACAGATACACTGACAGATGGACATACAGACAAACAGACAGACTTACATACATATAAACAGACAAACGTACAGGCAAACAGACAAATAGGCATGCAGAAAGACAGCTCGGCAAACAGACCGGCTACCCGATAGGTAGGTACGTAAGTAGGTAGAGAGACAGACAGAGATAGGCAGTCAGACAAACAAACAGAGAGACAGGCAGACAGAGCTCATGTGCACTTACAAGAACTGAACCCGAAACAGAGGGTGGGGAAAAGCCACTCTTGTTGGTGATTTCATTCTGGGCCGATCTGGACAGTGGCCGGCTTGCCGAATTTTCCTGTGGTCGGATGTTGGGTAGAAGCGTGTTATTATTATGACTGCTGAAGGACGGGTGAGTAGACCTAGTAAGGAGCCGCGGACCACTGCTGGACGGGAAAGACGGCCTAACTGGGAGGGACGGAACTGTTAAAAGTAAAACAAAAACGTGATCAACAAAGTGATCGATTAATTTGGTTAGTTCGAAAGAGAACAAAAACGCGTTAACGAACTCAAACCGGATGGATACCGATTGCGAAATGACTAAATAAGAGCTGGAAGTGAATCCGAATCGTGATCGAGTGATTGATTTTGATCGAAAGAATGAAAGTTTCGAAGTTGAGCAAGCCGTTGATTGATCTTTTGTGTGTCTTTCTCAGACTGAACTCGAACCAATCTAAGCTCACTGGAGCCAACTATTTTGCAGCAAAATCAGAGTGTTAAAAAAATATCTTCAAAAATAATCTAAATGCAAGAACAAAAACCACGGTTCCAATGTATTTAACAACACCAAGAAATGAAATTCGGTTTAATCTGAAACTCCGGAATATTTTAAATCTCCATTTAGCGATTGCCAAACAAAAAGGCAAAAATATTTTTGTCTAGTAAAGCAAATGAACCTACATGGACGGAAGGGTTGCCGTGGAATATTCTGCGGAAACGGAAAAGCGGCGGCGGCGATGCCGTTATCGGGGTGGTAAGAGGGAACACTTCCAGGCATGTCGCCCAAAAGGCCCACACCACCGTACAACGATGGCGGTGGCCGAGGAGCTTGAGGGAATGCGCCATACGAGGGGCTGGTATAAAATGGGGTGTACACTTCCGGCGGACGGTAGGATGGCGCTGATGCTGCTCCGGGCACGGACATGTGGTATAAGGGGTACGAATAATTCTGAGGACCTCCTTGATAATGTTGTTGGTATGCCATGATTATATGGCCCGAAATGTTTTCCCAGAAAGCGAAATGTGAATCTTTTGCACAAGTGGGGAATTAAACAAGCATTGCGGAAAACATGGCGGGTCAGTGATGTGGAATGAATGATGACGGGAGATGATATGATTATGAAACCTTGGAATGAGAGAAAAAAAGTTGACGACCTCAAAATCAAGCTAATCGATCAATCAACCGAATGCGGCAAAGCGTATAAAGGGGTATGGGATCAAAATCCGCTCCGCACCGCTCCGCGTAGAAATTAGGATTTTTTCCGCGTCTACGTCCGCGGGGCGTATAAGATATTCCGCGTCGTTCCACGCTGCGTTCCACGAAAAAAAAAGTAAAAATGTAATTTTTCTGATTTTTTACATTCTTTAACAATAATTACCTATCATTTGGAAAAGATATTTTAGCTATGATCATATTTACATCTATCACTACAAAGCGTTATACTATACTGTATATTTTCAGTTACAGTAAAACATTCTACCCCAGGCGCGGAAAAGTTCCGCTCCGCTCTGCGCCGCGGAGCCGAAGATTATATTTCCGCTTAGATCCGAGCGAAATTCCTAAATTTGACATCCACAACATTCCATGCCACTCAAAATTTAATATATTTTTACACGACCGCGTGGAAAAAGTCACGCGGTTTTCGTTTCTAATACGAGTCTATATTCTCTTACGAATGCGGAACGCAGTTTTCGTGGCTGGGAAGATTTGTGAATGAAACACAGTGCTTGATTGGTGTATTGCAAGGAAAATCTACAGATTTCGACAATCAAAAATCCATTGATTCGTCTCATGTAAGAGGAAGAATAAAAAATATCAAGACGTCATAAAAATAAGGAATTCCCAAAGTTTAATAAAATTTCGGCGCTACTTACTTTACTTTTATTCCTTCTGGCCTGTAATTTGTAACTTTCTCTAAATACGAGTACAGTAGAATAAGTATATGTGAATAGGAAAACCTGTTCAAAGTGTGAGTTAAATTCAGGAGACTTTTACATTAAATCCTCAGTTTGAACCGTTGGATTTCTAATTGAGCTGCGCGCCTGTCCGTTCCGTGAATTTGTCGGTTCGCTTTAATTTACCGCTGAACGGTGTTGCCAAAACTACTAACTACTGTAGGTTTAGTGTTCGTTCAATCAGCCGGGATTTCCGGCTGTTCCGCTGTGCTGATTTATCAAATAAGTTTCTCGAAATTTTCACCTACATATATAAATATAACTATTCCAACATAATATAAGGAATATCTAGACATTTATTTGGGGCTGCAAATGATCAGTGTAAAAATAACAAAATTTGTAAACAAAAATGAATTATTTGCCAGTTCCGCAGTTTCAAATGCCACACAGTGCAGTGCTGTGTCCTCAACCCCGAAAACTTGGCAAGCACAAACACCAACACTGCACACGTGGCCCTATTATAGCGCTACCCGAGTTAAGTCATTGAGCTCGGTCAGTTTATAGCTGAAAGCACTTGTCGAGCTTAATGGCTTAACTCGGGTAGCGCTATAATATGGTCACGTGTGTACATCACAGAACGTTTCCAACACCACAATCGAATTTTGAATGTATGAAAAATTCGCAATCGCCGGCCAAATTTGATCTCTCTTTCTCATCCCGTTTCTATTTCACTGCACGCGTTTGACTGGGGTGTGAAATTACTACTTCCTTTGCCCGTCACTATGTTGTGCCCGCAGCATGAATGACGTTTCCCTTTGATTTTAATATTCATTTTTTTTGCACGATCTGATCTGATCGCATTCTCCTCGTTTACTAGGACTTATACTGCGTTTTGTAGAATCTTATTCATTCACAAGCGTTTCTCCAACCACAATGGGGCTGTTTACGGGGTTGCGGTTTTTCTTTGCGTCCGCCGATTCGGATAAGGTAACATCGCGTTTGCTTGTGATGATTAAATAAAGTAACACAAAAACATAATAATTTATATTTTTCCTTGTTACTTTTACATTTTTTAATTTAAATTTTAGTTGTAGTTGCCCGTTTTACTTTTTAATATTTCTCGCTAATTGCACAAAAAGATCCCTAATTAGGCTACACATACTAGTACTTGATATAATTCAGCAATGCTAAAGCGATAGACCAATCAATCAATCAGCCTGTCCTCTCCTCTATACACTACACTACAATTCAGCCCGTTTAAATTAAAACATTTCCGCATTCAGCCGCACGTTAGTTGTGTGAATCCACCTTAAGTGTATCGACCTCTTTTATGATCGCGTGAACTCAAAGAAAGGTTATCGCAAAAATAGAGAATTTAAAATGAAAAATTGCCGTTGGTTTCTAGAAAAATCAATCAATCTGTCAGTGTAACTAACACACAGAACGTAGAAACCATTCGTATGGCCAGCTGGCCACAATGCTTAGCTACCTAAGTTGCAGCCACTCTTAGGACTGCCAACACGAAAACGACGCGTAGTTAAAATACACTGCTTGGTCAGCTCAGCATTCTGGCCACGTCGGTCGGTCGTGCTTGGTCGAAATCGCACCAATCATAACTTCTATTTTTAATCTGCAGAACAATCAGACAATCAAGCCAACAAGGTCAGCAATCAAACAGTCGATCTGCATTTCTTTGTTGCGATTTTTTTGTCGGGCACTCCTGGTCACTGGTCTGGTCTCGATTTTTTTTTCTCGTAAAACGGTTTCGGACTCCAAATCGTTCATTTTTTCTATACTGTCATTAGCTGGTTCAAACTTCGCAGCAACTTTTCTTTTATTCGGGATCTTTTCCTTTCCTTCCGAACTCCACAGGTCAAAGAGATCGCCACGGCCGAAGGCGCGGAAATTGCCCAGTTCGCCCTGCAAGACCCAACCCATGTCATCGCGGACTCTTGCGATCTGCCGGAAGTGACCGAAGCAAAGGACTGCCTGGGAGCGTCGCTGAAAATTGTGATGGTCAGTGATGTCACATCCCTGAAAAAGATGCGTCGCAAAAGCTGACAATTCTTTTACGTACCATGTTATTTATTTGCAGACTTCTTGGATCATTCTTTCCGTCAAAGTCAAAAAACTTCTTCCGTAAGTGGTGATTTCAATTTTTTTATTTATATACCGGTGGCCAATGGAGAAAGTCGGATAAGTTTTTCGCTTGATTGATTGATTTACGTATTGAGTAGTGAGACCGTATTACGTATCGATTGATTGATTGATTTACGTATTAAGTAGTAAGACCGTATTACGTATCGATTGATTGATTGATTTACGTAATGCGTGGTGAGAGCGTATTACATACCATTGATTGATTTGGTTGAAGTTAAAACATGAAAGCACATTGGTGTGTGATTGATTAGCCATTTTTCTTCACTGCACGAGTCTAATTTTTCCTTTTTTTATATATACCCATTTGAGGACGTTCCATGCATACATTTCATTAATAATAACTTCACGTTTCTCGTTTATTGTTTGTTCATAACCCCACGCAGTCTTGGTCGACGGATTGACTGATCAAGTGATGAGTTGCTTTGTTTTGTAGGACAAAGGCTTTTTCTCCGGAACCTGGTCAGCTGTTTGCGAACTTGCGTGTCTGTATTTCGCAGGTACCTGATTATTAATAGCATAAGTAATTATCAGACTCGGCTGGAAATTTTCTCGGTTTCAGGTTAATGCTCACGATGCGGCTCTAATCTGGACACTGGTTGAGAGCAACGGGGGCACCTGCCTGCGAGATTGGGAAAAGTCCGCGACCCATCTCATCAGTGGACGTCCGAATGGTGTAAGTTATTATTTAGCGGTTCGCATGTCTATCTGTTTCTGTCCGATTATTCTGTCAGGCAGTTAGTTATTCTGTCTGCCTGCCTGCCTGATCCGCTGTTTGTCCGTCTTTCTGTCTGTGTACCAGTGTGTCTGCTCCTCTCTGACTATCTGTCCCTTTTCTGTCTGCCTAGTAGTATCTGTGCATGCTTTAATGCATCTGTTTTCGTGGAACTTGTCCGGTCCATCTGACTCCCCGTCAGTTTGCCAGTTACCTTTTCTCGATTCCAGTGCAACATAATCTTTGACCTTTCATTTTCTTTGCCAGAAAATTTACCAAGCCGCCATGGAGTGTCCAGACACTACCATTGTCACTCCCGACTGGTTGGTCAATTCCTTCCAAAGCCACTCCCTTCTACCGGCAGCTGAATTCCATCCCCAGCTGTTAAATGTCATGGATGACTCGATGGACAGTAAACCGGCGCTGGATCCTGGTGACGAGAGCCTGTTTGCGGCGTTGGACACCCTCGTGCCGTCGGATTTTGACGATCTGCTCAATTCGACGGCACCATCGAGCTCATCCTTTTCCTCATCGACAACTACTCCCAGCACGACGACGCAGTCGTCAACGGACGTCATCACGATGGACTCATTCACAGCGTCGATAAGTGCGGTGATTGCTCAGTCCGTTCAAATGGAAGCCCAAAAGAAGGCAGAGATGGAAAGCTCCAGTCGACCATCAAGTGGTACGGACAGCAACAGTCAAGGTACGGAGACTCAGTGACACGTATGAAGACAAAGATAGCTAGAAAGACAGAGGGACTTCTACGCAAATCAAACTCTGAATAGGCGGGCAGATGTATAGAGAGACAGACACACACACAGAAAGATAGGCAGAATGGCAGACAGACAGACAAATCTAATTGTGTTTCTTTGCAGGAAGCACCGGAAGCGATATGATTACCTCTAGCAAGATGATAATGGCTCAGCAATCTCCATCGGCGTTGGTCCGACCACAGACTAAAACTGCGCTAGCCAAGCTGTTGAATACCCGCTCCAACGGTTCCGGACCCGGTTTCGACTCCACGCAGATGGCGATGACGCCAGGCTTGCCTCCAGGTCCGAATATGCATCCACTGTCACCGCAAGCTCACCCACTCGGTCCCATGCCGCCGCAAATGCAGGAACCCGGTCAGCTTCAAGTTGGTCAACTGCAACAACAGCAGCAATGGCAGCAGCAGCAACAGTGGAAACAGCAGCAACAGCTTCAGCAACAGCAACAGATGCAGCATCAGCAGCATCAGCAGCAACAACAGCCCGGTGTACATATGGGAAATATGCCCGTCGCCATGCCGGGCGGTCCACTACAGCAGCAGCAACCACAACAGCACCAACAACAGCAGCGAGTGATGGTAGGGACGTTTATGAAAACGTTTATCTGTCTGTTGGCTTGTCAGTTAGACTGCCTGCCTCTTTGCCTGCTTGTTTGTATCTTTGCGTGCCTGTCTATCTGCCTGCTTCTTTATCTGTTTGCCTGACTCTCTCCCTGTCACTGTCTGTCTGTTTGTCTGTTTGTTTGTCTGGTGTCTGTCTGGTGTCTGTCCGTCTGTCTGTTTGCCGATACGTTTACGAAACTGATTATCACCAAAGCTGCTCGCTTGGCAGATGCAACAACCGCCGCAGATGCAGTTCCAGAATCAGCAGCAGTACCAAATATACCAAAACGCTCAAATGCAGCAGCAGCAGCAGCAATTGCAGCAGAGTCCTCAACAGCAGCAACCGGGCATCACCATCCAACACGTCGTTCAGCAGCAGCATCTACAACAGCCTCTCTCTCCGCAAATGCAAATGTATCAACAACAGCAGCAACAGCAAAATCAGTTTGTCATGCCGATGCAGCAGCAGCAGCATATTCAACCGATGCATCAGGCCCAGGGCGTCCCTCAACAACATATCCAGGGTGTCCCCCAACAACAACAGCAACAGCAACAGCAACCACAACAGCAACAACAACAGCAACAACATCGCCCACAGATGATTATCCATCCAAATCAGCAGTCGATGAATCAACAGCACATGCAGCAGCAGGGCGTGCAGATGGGCTACCTCCCCCCTCAACAGCAGCAGCAGCATATGCAGATTCGCCAGCCGCCACCGTATCAGCAGGTCATCCAGCGTCCGAACATGCAGCAACAACAGGTGGGAGTAGTAATACTAAATACTTTAAAAATTAATTAAAATCTAAAGCACATCTCAAATTCTCAGTACCAGTAACTGAATTTTAGTTTTTAACCCTAAAAGTTTTGTATGAAACTCCGGTACAGTAATTAAACATTTTGGTGGAAAGCTAAATTCATATAATTCAACTTCTATTAAGGAAGAAGGTTTCAGTTTTTAAGTTTGCGTGAAAAAACTCGTGTCTGATAAAATAACTAAATTTTCAAGTGGAAAACTGATTTTGGCAAGTTTTAGTAATTTTATCTAATTTTGACTACCAGAACCAAATTCGCTTTTTTAATAGTAAATTAGCATAGTATTTTTAGTTTTATTTTGTCTAGACTTTTAGTTAATTCAGTTGAACGTTTGCCATCCGTAGCAGCAGGGACAGCAACAACGGATGGAGGTGCCTGTCTCGCAGCAGCAGATGGCGGTGGGCCATTTTTCGCCGCCTCTTCCCCAACAACAGCTTCAGCAGCAACCGCAGCAGCAACAAGGCGTTATGGCACATCCTCAAATGGTTGACAGTTCCGGCATGCCTCTAGATATGATGGCTGTGCAGCAGCAGCAGCAGCAGCAGCTTCACCAACAGCACCATCAAATGCCGGTCCAGAATATGCAGCAGCAGCAGCAGCAGCAGCAGCAACATATGATGCAGCAACAGCATAATCAAGTTCAACATGGACAAATGCAGTCGTCGATGATGCCACAGCAGCAGCATCAACAACAACAACAACAACAGCAACAGCCAATAAGACCGGCGATGGTGATGGATCCGAGATTGCAGGGCCCACCCGGCGGGACAAGGCCGGTCCTGCAGTCGCAGTTGTCTGCGGGCGGCGGGATGGTGGCACCACCTACGCTGCGTCCGGTCCTTGCTCAGCCGAAGGAGTTGGCTTATTGTGCGACCGATTGTCCTACCGGTAAATGCATTTTAGGTTGAAAACGACTTCTAGGTCGTTTACTACGTCGTTACTACGTTGTTTAGGGCTGAGACAACGAAACGTCTGTCTGCTTGCAGTTCCGGCGTTGAAATTCTTGACGGGGTGCAAGTTTGTCATTTCTGAGTTGAAAGACTTCACCAACATGGATCCAAAAACGCTGAAAAGCTTTGAAGCGGTAAGAAGGGACCGACTCTTGAGGCTGCCGGTCATTTTGTCGCCACTGGTGAAGCTATCTTGCCTAGCTTTGAGCTTGACTCCCGCGGACTGTCTATCTGTCGGTCTGTTTGCCTGTATATCTGTCTGCCTGTCTGTCTGTCTGTCTGTTTGTCTCTCTGTCTGTCTGACCGTCTTTCTGTCTCGTTTGCCTGTGTTTCTCCGCTTCTCTGTGTCTGCCTGTCTGTCTGTCTGCCAGTATTCATGCCCAGCCTTTTTTGCCCCGCTGCACTGTAACTGGAAGTAGCTGTCAATTCCTTCTGGGTTTCGGTATTTCAGAACATAAAGAAGTTCGGTGGTCAAATTGTGACGGCAGATGCAATGGCGACCACGGCCACCCACGTCCTCTGCGAAAGCATGGTCAACCAGCTTGCCCTGGCGGTAAGCTTTCTTTTCTTGTGTTCTCCTGCCCTTTGCTCTTTAGCCGGTCTTAAGAGTGTAGTGCTGTTCTGTACCATCTCTCTTGTTTTCGTAGGCAAAGAGTGCGGGAAAGAGACTTGTGACGCCGTACTGGCTGAACGACTGCTACCGGAAGGGTCAAATGCTTCCACCCTGGCGGTATGCCCATTTGCCGACTATTTTTGGGGAAAACAACCGGCCACTGAAGGGTAAAGTTGTGACGGTCACTGGATTCCACGAAGACGAAAGGGAGGATGTGATTGCCTTACTATTGGTGCTGGGTGCCAAGTATCAGCCCTACCTGGATAAGGGCGTCTTTGTGATGATAACCAAATCGTAAGTTCTCCAGTTTCCAGTTCATCAGCTGGGCAATGTAATAATTTACTTACGAGCTGATGTTCTACAGCAACACCGGAAAAAAATATGAGAAGGCTCGGGAATGGGGAATTCCTGCTGTTAATGTTGCCTGGTATGAATGTTTAACCTACGTGACAGTCTGTCTTTCTTTTGTCTACCTCAATGTGTCTTTGTCTGTCTGTCTGTCTGTCTGCATGTCTGCCTATCCGCCTTTCCGCATTTCTGTATGTTTGTCTATCTGCCTGTTTCTTTGTCTGTCTGTTTGTCTGTCTGTCTGACCATCATTGTATGCTCATGTCTGCCTGTATGTTTCTTTTGTCATTTTGTCTGTCCACCTGTTTATCTCTGTCCCTCTTCATGTTTGTTTATTTGTCTGCTAGCCTCTTTGACTCTGTTTTGTCTGACTGTCTGTGTCCGTCCGTCCGTCAGTCCGTCTGTTTGTCGGGACGGCATTGTCCATCTTCTTAGCAGCCAAAAAAGCTCTTATCTATCAGGGTCCACGAAGTGTGGCTGGGCGATCAGGTAGCCATGAACGTGATGGATAAAGATCCTAAGTACGTCTTCTTCAATTTCGACGCGCCGCTCAACATTGTGGACATCAATAAGCTGCCACAAGCGTTGATGTACGGCTGGACTACACCGATTCTGATCCCAGCCGAGCAGCAAACGGTAATTTTTATTACACCGGAATTGCGTTTTAATGACATCAAAACACGTACTAACAAGGGCTTGTCTTCACAGAAACTGCTAGCGGCAAAACCCGGACGAGCAATCAACTACCAGAATCCGAAGAAACGGATCAAGAAAATTATCGCCGACAATGAGTGCAAGAAAAAGCGGAAACTGGGACCGATTGTCCTCTTATTTGACGGGATTGATAAGGCGGAAGAAAATCGATTGATGAAGGTAGAAGTGCTGATCGAACTGCTGGTTAACAGATAACAAATTTGATATATTCGTTTTTGGTGTGGTCTTCTCATTTGCAGAGCATGAAGCCGTTGGGCGTCTCCGTCACCGAAAAGTTCCATGTTTGTACCCATCTCGTAGCACCCCGCGCATCTCGCACACCCAAATTCCTTATCGCGTTCAACACATGTCGCTACCTTGTCTCACCCAGATGGATTGAAGACAGTGCCAACGCCAATGCCCCCCTAGGTAAAGCACGCTTTACTGAAGCCAGGCAGACCGACAGACAGACAGGCAGACCGACAGACAGACAGACAGACAGACAGACAGGCAGGCAGGCAGGCAGGCAGGCAGACAGGCAGACAGGCAGAGAGGTAGGTATACCAAAAGCCTTACTGATAGGCAGACGGACAGAGGGGCAGGCTGGTAGACAGAGGTAGACCAACCGATAGACAGACAAACAAGCAGGCCGATAGATAGACAGACTTACAGTGCAAGTTTTGCAATTTCAGAAGCGGACCAATACGTACCACAGGATTCGGCCTCCGAAGCGGCGGACGCCTTCTCTCTGCGAGAAGCTGTCGAACGAAAAAATGCTCTGATTCAGAACAAAGGCCAGCTGTTTGGGGCGGTCAATTTTTTCGTCTCGCCTCGTGTCTACCCACAAGTCGACACGTTGGCGGAAATTATCGATTCCGCCGGGGGGAAGGTGGTAAGACATCGGTTGCCGAAGCCGGAAGAAATGAAAATGGTTGGTACTAACGCAGGAGGAAAGCGAGAGTTCAGATGCCTAATATTTATTTTCTGGGCGTTTTAGCATGGACGAAGCGGTTCCTTTTTTGCCGTCATCGCCACTGTTGCTGATTATAAAGATCTGGCCGGACTGGTTAAGAACGGATACCGTGAGTGGACTCAGGCAGGCTGACAAACAGTAATTCAGGCAGGCAGGCAGACGGACAGACAGGCAAACAGACTGACTGGCTGGCTGACAGACGGACAGACGGACATGCAGACAGACAGACAGACAGACAGAAATGCAGATGAAGAGTCAAGCATTTTAACGAAGGACAGATAGATGGAGACAAATAGACAATCACAGTAGCAGAAAAATTACATCTTGAGGTTGCACTTTTGCAGCGATTTACTCTGTGGATTTGGTTTTCTCGTCAATCATCAAACAGCGTATCGATTGGGGCTGTTGTCGACTGGACTTTTCCAGCGTTCAACCCTCCGCTGCCAACGCTTCCGGAAACCAGTCTTCCTGACGTCCAAACCAAATGAGAGCCTTTCTGTGATGTCCACCTTCGCATCGCCGTTTCTGTTTCAACTTTTTCTTGTTTAACCCTATTTTGTTTACTTCGAAATTCTAAACTTCCTGTTTTATATCATGCTTTTATGAGCTGTTCTTTTTCCCACGACGAAGAGGAGGACGTTGTTTCAGTGCCACCTCTTCGGCAGTTCTCCTTGATCTCTGACCTCTCTCCCCATTAGTCAATCAGGTCGTTTGCAACCTCAAGTATTTTGTTTCCGTTTTGTTTTTCAGTCACATTGATGACGACTGCACTGTACAAGTATGTTATTTGCCAATATTTACTGCATCCAGATTGTCTTTGTGCATGCGGCACAGTTTTCGGTTCAGTACTATAAACAGTAGTAAGTCACAGTCAGCTGCTACCTTGATTAACAGGGTAGTGGCACATCGTCCATCAGCCTAACTGCCTGTCTGCTTGTTTGTCTGTTTGTCTGTTTGTCTGTCTGTCTGCCTTTCTGTTTGTCTGTTTGTCTGTCTGTCTGTCTGTCTGTCTGTCTGTCTGTCTGTCTGTCTGTCTGTCTGTTTGTCTGTTTGTCTGTCTGTTTGTCTGTCTGTTTGTCTGTCTGTCTGTTTGTCTGTCTGTTTGTCTGTCTGTCTTTTTGTTGTCTGTCAGCCTGCCGGAGTGTCTATGTCTCTACCTGTCTCTCTGTTTACTGTGCCCGCTGAAGTGGTGTACTTTGTCGGCGTAATTGTCTGTCCATGCTCATCCTTTGTTTCATTCCAAGCTTAGCTATGATATGAATTAACCTAGCTTACTAAGTACCACATGAAATGCTCCGCAAAACTGCGGAACCGGAAATAGTTCCGTTTTACGAGAACCGACAACGCGCATCAGTAGGTCCGCGTGAAAGGAGACCGCGAGCCGTCGCGAGAAGGGGAGCAGCGTTGCTGGCACGCACTGCTGCTGCGCCACATTGTGGCTTGAGCGTCCTGAGGAAATGGACACGCCCCTTGACCATTAAAAATATACACGGTGACGTCAACCCAGCGCACGTGTTGTTGCCCCGCCCCGCGTCTGCTTCAATATTTGGCGAAATTAACTGATTGTGGCTCTAACTACGATCATCGATATTTGCTGAAGTGACGGCTTCAACTTCGACCACCAAGCATTTAGACTACGTTTTCGGTGTGCTCTGCTCCCACTCACACAAAGAACGATACGAGAGATTTCCAGATGGAGGCAGTTTTTGTGTGACTGTGTTGCGTAGTTTACCCCCACCGTAAAAAGTTGAAAGGTCGTGCTGTTTTCCTACCTTTTCGATTTCTCCTTCATCCCTTCAAACTCATATTTCACTGATGGAAGGAGGTGAGTGTGTGTCTGGCCGCAGCTGCAAGGGAATTTATTTTTGAGGAGGCTATTGTTATTAATTTATTTCTTTTTTGGGGAGGCCATTTTTTCGTGGGATATCACAAGTCACCCAGGTTGTTTCCGTTATTTCCAATCATATCGGTGCGATTAGACAGAGAGAATTCAGCTGAAAAAAGGGATTTATTTGAGCTGGGAAAATTGTCAGTTGGCAGAGACTGTCTAAACGGAAAAGGAAATGTAACTCAATTGATTGACTGATTGGAATGAATGATGTGGCTGTTATTCGACAATCAGTCAATACTTCAATCAATCACCCATGCGCAACGAAAACAGAATCTACTAAGCTAGACTGCCGTTGCTTGATTGTTCGTACTGCAATTTTTGACGGTTTTCAATATTTTTTATGTTACTTCAGAATCTTAAGGGGAATGTACATTTTGCGTTAATTCATTTCGAAAAATTTCATCATATACATGTAGATATATATAAATAAAATAAATGTAGTTAAACTAAAGATAAGTTAATAAAGGAAGTTTGTAGTAACAGTAATTTTAAGAAAAATAAGTTGCAATACATGTTTTTTGTTTGGGGGACAATTAACCGATAGAGCTTGGCCTTTTAATTTTTTTTCCAAAAAAATCTTAAATAATAAATATATTGAACTTAGTAATTATTATATAATAAAAATAAATTGTAGTATTTAGTTTGTGAGGGTTAATTGATGACTAGTGGCCATTTTCAGTTGCCCAAAAACATCTTCGATCATGATTACGTCAATTTGGTGCCTGCTTGTCTGTTTCAGAAAGCCAGGCTGACATGCTGAAATAATCCCGCGATGTTGCTGCGACGTTTTAACTGCATCGAGTCGGAATGCTGCTGCAGCCATTGATTCGCTGATTGCCTGGTTATTTCTTCGCTTTATTGACTGACTGATTATCTGAATCCATTTCCAACCGGATGTATGCATTGATTGGCGGATTGCTGGCACTTGTTTCTCCACCGGATGATTTTTTAACGGGATATACAGTTCACTGGAATTTTGTTTCACCGGACGTGATATGCTGAGTGACGTACTTTCGTACAAATATTGCTGCTGAGGAATATTTTGACGTATTTCCTTTTGTGCCATGATGGCGGGCGAAGGAGGAACGTCACGGTTGGTAGAGAGTCTTGTTT
>LRSR01008768.1:0-10820 GCA_001579985.1 Hypsibius dujardini
CCGCACGACAGAATGATGGGGATGGGGATTCTCCAGACTGGGCTCCGAAAATGCGGGAGATTGGCGAAACAAAACAAAATGGTTCTTCGATGCGAACAGAGAAAAAGTGATGAATGTTTCGCAAGTCTCGAAATATATATTGTGTGGCCTTTTCCCATTGGCTGGGTGCCGTGCACAGTTCAGTATGGGAGGGCGGGGTTTAATTTCCATTGGTTGATTTGGAGCTTCAGGCGGAGCTATTTGATTGAATGATCACTGTAGGTGTAGCTTTGTTCTGGAGTGGCCAGAGACCTCGACGAGACTTTGTTAAACAACTTAACATTTAAGACATAGTCACGAAGTCACGAAGCGAAAAGCTAGCTACCATAAAGTTCTTCCTGCTATCGAATCTTGCCTTACAGATGTACCGGTATATATATAGCATGTTACTGTAGGTGGATATAAACCGTGACGAATCCGCCGGAAAGAACACCACGGAAGTTGAGAATTCATTCTCATTTACTTCATTCCCAAGCTATGTCGAATTCACTACTCGTGTGGTCCGCCTTGATCGAAGACTCAATTAAGCACTCATTAGCCCAACAATTACAAGACCAACGGTATTTTTGTAATATTATCCTGATGTTCATCTTACTTTGCCACTTGGATTGGAGCTTATATTTACTGTACTTCGGAATGTCCGATTCACTCGATGTCGCCATGCGTGGGCTTGTGACGTAGCTGTTTTTCACATCATTAATCCGTTGCATAAACATGACTCTCGCGTCATATAAAACTATTGGACCAGGCTAATATTTGTTAAAAATTTTACCGGATGAGTCAAAGACCCTGTAAATGTAGTAGCAAAGAACAACTGCAGTAGTATGATACTTGTACTCGTACTTTTACTCATACTCATACTTATGCTCCAGAGAAGGAACAGTTTTTACCGATTTCGTTTTTGGTATGCACGATGTATCTACTTGCAAATCGATCTTCTTTAATGAACCACAAGGCATAAAGCACGAAAAAAATAGGAAGAAATACAGTGTAGTGGTTGCAGAGTCGCAAGTATTACGCCGCTACTCCGATCACTCCACAAGCCAGGCGAGCACCCGCGTTTCCGGTGGTCTTGCTGTCCGCCGCTCCGCCCTGACCGAGGTCGTCCACTTTTTCGTGTACGACGACCGATCGCCCAATCACAGATCCTGCGAACAATACAAGCGACTGATCTCATCAATGGTCCTGGAACCACCGTCTGTGCCCAATCTCAATCCGGTCCGGCCTTTCCTTACCTGGTCCGCCGAGGTGGAGGAAATCATAAGTAGCATCCAAGTTGACAACACCGTTTTCTGAAACATCACACACAGTTCGGTGACTCGATTCACGGTTACCGCCAAACGAACAATAACTGCAGAGTATCTATTTAAGAGTATAATTTTGAGGTTTAATCTACACTAGTGGTATAAATATGCCTACGGTTTGCGAAAACGTTTCCGAGGTCTCCGTCATGACGAGCGCTCTCGTCATCCGTCGGCGCACCGTGCGACACTCCGCGGGGATTGAAGTGGGGTCCAGCCGCGGCGCATCCATTGCCGACGTCCCCGAACTGATGAATGTGAAATCCATGCGCACCTAAGAGAAAGATTTGCAGCAGATGTGGTGGATGGGGATCAATTGGCTTCGCATGAAAGAACCCGGGCTATGGTACCGGCAATTACAGTATTCCTTGCAACCCTTTTCCTTTCCTGCCCAATTCCTAGCCACTAGCAACGTCAGTAGCACTACGCTTCGCCAAGTAATAAAAGTAGAAATTCGCTTGACATTGTCGGATCTAAAATTTAATTTGGAATCGATTGGTCTAAGCAGAAACCAATGTAGCCGACAGGGGGCGGAGCTACGAGTCATTTTTCAAATTACATCCGCACGTCCCCGATACCACGAGAGATAATGGTCACCAGCTCGCCCACGGATACCAACATATTTTCCTGTTCATGCCAATCAATTCTAAACTACATTTTGGAACTCGTACGTTCACTTAAAAGTTATTCTAATTAATTGGCGAAGTGGATAGTGATTGGTATAGGAAAAAGAGGTGGCGAAAGGAATATACACACGTGGCAAAAACCTTGCCCCAACCGAGTTAAGCCATTACACTCGTTCGACGAGTGCTGTGGTACACAGCTCCGAGTTAAAGTTTTTAATGCGGTCAGCGCAAGATTTTTGCAACGTGTGTAGGTCGGATTGCTCGTACTTACTGTTTGGCGCTAGGCCTGTGATATTTCCGGTGACCCGAACACTCGGTGGTCCCTGTCCTTCTTGTTGCGCTTGAACGACGGTGAAAATTATGACACCCTGAACGGTCGCGGACTGGGTTAACCTGGCCAGGACTTTCTGCACATCCTCCCCTCTGGGTGGGGGACCACCGGAGCCGCCGAAGGGTGGCGCGTTCCGACTGTTGCCTCGACCAGACGGAGGTCCGTTGTTGTTCCAAGCGTTGCTTCCGGATTGCTGCCAATCGGACTGGAAGTTCATGAGCGATGGTCGCTGCTGTTGCTGCACCGTCTGACTCGTCGCAGTCGCCACGAGAAGTGCGAGCATAAAGGATACCCTTGTTATCCATTCCATTGTGATATGGGGAAAAGAGGCCGAGACCTGTGTTGCATAAATTCTACGAGCAACTTACGACTGAGGAGAAAAAAGGTTAGTTGTCACGAATTTTATGGTAGACCGGAAGGTAGTCTATAGTCCCGTGAGATATATGAAAGCAGACCACTTCAGTGTACTCAGATTTGCATTCGCTCAGCACCTTCGGTCGTCACTGGGTGTCTTTTGGATCATGCCAAAACGGCTGAATTGCAGCTCTTGGACTTTGCTGTGTTGTGCAGACGGATGAGTATCATGACGCGCTCTTGCGAAACTCATCGTGCACAACAGGCTGGGGCGCATCACCATTCAACAAAGCCGTCTACAGTTCCCGTAACCGACTCAACTGGAGCTTCCGGTGGTTTCTGTTGTCCACGTGTATGTACAGTATATGATGAAGAGAGAGTAGATTATGCGTACACACAGTATCATTCACTATACGGTATCCTATAATACTCTCGTTGCGAGACACCTTTTTGGTGCTCGACGCAGGAGGATCAAAAAATTTTCAAACGGCGTTTTCCGGTCGGCTGCTCACAACTCATTCTGTCTGGTCTGTGTCAATTTGCGTGTACGGTCAAACGTGGAAATGCGAAAAGTGAGATATCGTAAAGAATGGCGGAGTATAAGGGGTGGGTAAGTAAGCAGATAGAGCTCCTGGAAGTGGACACTGGACATTAATGCTATACAATAGATATGCAAGAAAAACAATTAAATTTGGTAAAATTACGGGAAGAGTAAGGGCATCGTCGTACCGGATACGGGCTAATCGAGAACCTGAACTCGCTGGGTTGACAATTACCAATGCCACACGAGCGCCACCTAGTGCACGACTGTTGCTCCAACAAAGCGCTTTGTCATTGCTGTTTTGACGTCATTATTCCGCGCAGATCAGCGCGCGAGTCATCCGAACAAAGTCCGCCGCCCTCACGTTACTAGTGCTCTTCTAGAATGTTCGAAGTAGTTTATTTGTTTATTCTCGATTCATTTTCTGAAGAAAAACATATCGATATTTAGCCTCAAAAAGATCGCAAAGGGAACGGAAAAATGAATGGAAGTTAAAATCTCACCATATTCGTCTCGCTCCGCCTACGCGACAGGGAAGCGGCAGGCTTGCGCCGCATTCGGAACTGTCATACTGTCCTACGCAGCAGGCAGCAAGCGGCTGACTCGTTCTTATACAACGCGTGTGTGTGCTCGCTGCTGCAGTCTGCGTCGTACTCTCTGCTTTCTCTCTGCCTCGGTCGTTGCTTAAGCAAAAAATTTGGAAAACCTTCTTTCCAGCGAAAACATTTCACATTTCCCGATTTTAATTGGGATTTTCCATTCAGTCCAGCGTCTCGCCGACTCACTCCTCCCTTCATAATGGCCTTGAAACGCATCAACAAGGTAAGTGAAGCGCAGGGGGGAAACGGGGCAAAAATGGCCATTTTATTCAGTTCCTGCAGGAGGAGGTCTTGGGCCCTACTCTTTTCCGTCACTTTGCTCCACTTTCCCCCCATCATTCTCCATCGTCGGCTGTTTGATGAAGCGTATTGTCGTTTTAGGAACTGCAAGACCTGGGACGGGATCCACCCGCACAATGCTCTGCTGGACCAGTTGGGGATGACTGTGAGAGAAGATTAAACAAATTTTCCCCTCCTTCCCCGTATACGCTGTTTCGCATGAGTTTTAACATTTTCATGCGTTGTTTTCAGTATTTCATTGGCAGGCAACGATCATGGGACCGGTAAGAATGGATGATTGGATGAAAAATGCCGTTGATTTTGTGACCTATTCTGAGACGTCTTCGACGGTTGTGCGGAATCGTCAATGCTTTTTCTCTCCATTTCAGGCGGACAGCCCCTACGAAGGTGGTGTTTTCTTTTTGGATATCGTCTTTCCGACCGATTATCCCTTCAAGCCGCCAAAAGTACGTATTGAGTCGATTGTTCTGACGTCTGATCGCGAGAGATTGGCAGTTTTTCTCCGTTGGTCTCTCTCTCACTCACTTTGTTTTGATTCCTAGGTGAGTTTTCAGACAAAGATCTACCACCCCAACATTAACAGCAACGGCAGCATTTGTTTGGATATTCTACGGTCGCAGTGGTCGCCCGCATTGACCATTTCCAAAGGTAAGTTGGGGAATTTTTACAGAGCTTGCCGTTTTCGAGAACTTGGTATTTACTTTGATTCAACGGAATCTGTTGGTGTAAAAAAGGGCTTAATCTCATTACACGGTCTAATTTCATGTTAAATCCGAACGGTATCGTTGCGTGTCATCTCTGGATGATTTGGCTTTTAAACGATTTCGTGTTAACAGAGTCTCGGTTGGCTGATTGATTTGTTTAACGTTGGAATGCTGATGGCTGATGGCGATTGATTGATTGATTGATTTTGACTTTACTATTATCATGAGTGCTTACTGCTTTCTTCCTCTGATTGGTTGATTATTGAGGCCTGGTGGCGATCACGGAATTAATACTCACAGCTGTAATTTTTTCCTTTTATTGGTTGATTGAATCTTGCAGTTTCGCTCAATTGATTGATCAGTTGTTTGATTGATCAGTTGTTTGGCTGGCTACAGAGTTATGGTTGATTTGTTGATTTGTATGTCCTGTCGGTGTCAAATGAAACCTATCCCGGTTTCTCTCTTCATTGCAGTTTTGCTGAGCATCTGCAGTCTTCTCACCGACCCTAATCCCGACGATCCCCTCGTTCCTGAGATTGCGCGCGCCTACAAGACCGACCGGGAGAAGTACAACCAGATGGCGAGAGAATGGACCAGCAAATACGCCATGTGAAGGCCCATCTCTCCCGCCCTCCCTCTCTCAACGTGGAGATTTTTATTCGTGTCTGTGTGGCGACGACGTGGATCCTCGAACACCGCCGAAAAATCCGCGCGCGACGATTTTTGTGACGACGCGGCTGCCCATCCTTTTTTGTCTTGTGGAAAATCAAAGAAACAAGCCTGCCGCCGCGCGTCTCACCTGTGTGTGCGTTGCGCACGCACGAGTGTGCGTTGCGCAGTGGGCCCGAAGTTTTCTGTTTCTTCTTTCACACCGCCGCCGCGCCTGTTCAGTTTACCGAAGATAGATAAACCCAGTCAAGTTTTTTTTTCTGTTCCCGTCAGCCTGCCGGCACAATCGGATAATGCCGTCAGTCGCTATAATGTCTACTACCTATCACTACTACACCTCCATCAGCCGTTCTTATTCATAATATCTAGCGTTAGTTAGTCCTTTGCTTCACTCTCCGTTCGCGCGTCCCTCTTCTCTTGGTGATTTTTTTTCTGTAGAACAAACAGGCTTTGTCCACCCGCGATCGTGCCGAAGATTTATGAACTGGACACCGACTAACAGTTTTTTTTCGTACGGATACTTAAGGGGTTTGTGGGGAAGGATGTTGTCTCTAGGATCGTAGAACAGAAGCCTTGGGTGGCCTTTGCTCAATCTCTCGATCAGCGGGCATTAATTGCATCGAACTTTGTTTCAAATTAGGATGATTGGCTGACTTACGATCCCTGGTGTTCATTGTGGATTGAATGGGAGGCCGGTCGATGGGCATCGTTCTTGATGGGTCGTTCTCTACATGTGACTTCTGGTCTAGAAGTAAGTAATGCAGTGTACATAGTACGTGTAGTAACAAGTCGACGACATGTTCACGGGCAAAAAACACTGCGAATTTTGTTCCTGACTAATTCAACTATCTATATGAGAAGACGTCTGTATTTCGGCTCACTCTCCACTTGGTCAATAAATCGTCTCACTCATGGGTTTCTTTGGTGGTAGGTGCTTGATTGTTTGATTTCCGGAAATTATATAGCATATTAGCAATTGATGCGATCGGTGGAAAGACCCAGGAGCTCAGTCAATTGTTTTGCGAAAACAGAACTGATGCCTTAAGTTCAAGTATTTCTTACTAGTACTGGGAACGAACAGATTTCATCGTTTATTAAGAGCCATTCCGAGCCAGTCCCTAAAGCTTTCAGACGTTCATCTTCGGCAACATTAGCTTATATATATAAACTGTAGTCCGGCGCCCTAGACCACACTGGCCAATCATATGCGAGGACCGAATGTGATTACCCCACCCATGACTGACAAACAGACACACTGACACACAGACAGACACACAGACACACAGACACAGACAGAGACAGCTAGGAATTGTAACGACTGACTTTTACGTGGCTTTTCTGTTCATTGGAGACTGTACGCTTTATCAGAAAAATTCGTTTTTAAAGATTCAGTCGATCGAAGAGAGTGTCGCTCCGGCCTTTGTCCGCACACAACGCCCTGTCAGTCTAAAAACGTGTATACCCCCCATGCACCAATATTTATTTCGTCGATGTCGAGGCTCATTAGTAAAACACACAGGTTCTCGCTTTACGGAGACCCTTGAGATCCCGGTAAGTGGAGTACGCCAGCACATTGGTCATCGATGTCAAGTCAGTCATGCTAAAACCTCATGGCTTGTGGTCCGGCTGAAGCAGATCACGCCATGCTGCGGTGCATCGCTGCTCCAGATCCATCAGACAAATTGTCCTTTGAATTAGCGCTGTTATGGGCAGATCATAGAGAGGGTCCTTCAACGCCTCGTAACGACCGGCCACCGCTTTCCGCACGTCCTTGACAGCCATGTCGCTCAAGTTTACCAGTGAGGGATCTTCATCGCACACCATATCCATGTAGCGGAATAAGGATTTAACGCTGGGTTGGAATTACGATGTAGCAGTACGATGTGAGCGTGAGACCGGTTAAACAGTGAGCAGAGCAGTAAACTTAGGGACAATGGTATATCCATAACGGTTACAGTATAATCATGGGTTATACCTCCAGATCGGGCCAACCCGATGGAACATTGTGTCGCAGCAGCGCAATGTGGATCTTCGTCGTTGCAAGATATGCATGGGATTTCACTACTCTATTTAAGACTAACGATGAAGGGCTAGGACAACCGCTACCTAGGAGGAATGCCATGTTATCCTAGTTCATTTTGTGCCACCCTGAAAATCGCTCAATATTCCCTATGTTTTGTACTCGTACTGGTTCTAGCATGATAGCACCTCCCGACGTGTGCTGCAAAAGCATACTAGTATGAGGGAAGGGCACTGGAATGGGGTCACTTGAATTTCCGTACCCTGGAATGGGCCACCGGGCGGGAGGGGGCGCTCTGTTGCACACTAATCGAAAACAGATGAGTCACTGCATAGTCAGCGTCCTCTATAATGACCTTTTTCCAACTGTCCAATCATTTGGTTTTTTAAACATGTTCCCACATTTTTTTTCATATCTGATAAGCGTTCCACCGGGTTATCGATTATTCTCTGTCGCTTAGGAGCTTGGTGATAGCCAAAATCTGTGTGGAAGTTCGGATTCCAGGGTGGCCCATTCCAGGGTACGGGAAAGTCAAGTGGCCCATTCCAGTGCCCTTACCTCATACCTACAACAGTACGAGGTAAAGGCCGTTAACCAGGCCAATTTTAGAAATCGTAACTTAACCAGGCCGGCAGCCAACAGGTGGCGCATAAGTCGTTTTTGCGAAGTCACTCCAGGGAGATGGAACCGAAGTGGCGCCTCTACCGGACTACTTGCACACTTCTCCATTGAGATTTTTCTATTCCATTTTTTGGACTCAAATTCGAACCGTGAGGCTTAGGAACAAACTAAAATGGGTCAGAGAATTTTTCTAAATGTTTTCAAGCCATCTGTCGTGGCATGGCAGCACTGCAGCGCCGGGAAATCAACGTTGAAAAAACCGGCCTGATTAAGTTACGATTTCTAAAAGTGGCCTGGTTAACGGCCTCTACCTCGTACAGTGTCTGGCAAGGAGTAGCCTACTTCATCCAATTGTAGCACATCACCACCGGCACCTCTGATCATTTTGTCATCAGAAAACTTTGCCGCTTGGGAGATAATGCTCGGAGTGACCCTCACCCGATTCACCCTTTTACTCCCATCAGGACCGCACGCGTCCTTCAGGATCGTAGTCCATTGAGTAGAGAGATAAGAAACCCCGGCGTCAGGACAACTATAAACAGGTACTGTGGATTGAAATTCGCTTCGTCTGTTCGCGGGCTTCCCATGTTGTATGCGAACCACAACGGATATTTTGGAGTTTAAAGAGCCGTTCGAATGAATAAAGAAATAATGAAAATGATTAACTGATGCATTGGTGTGGTGCTCAAATAAATTGTCTAGTGCAGTATGAGGTGTGAGTTCACTGTGCAGCCCCACCCAGAAAGAGAATATTATTCCCGACCAACGCAAGTTATAAATCCGAAATAGTATCAGCAGTCAGTACGAGTACTACATGTACTGTACTGTCTCGATCATTTGGTGCTGCGTTTTTAGATCCACCGTATACTATGACTGCAGTGAAACACAGTGTGTGCAGTCATAATGTACGGGTGGGTCCAAAACGCAGCACCAAATGATCGAGACAGTACAGTAGCAGTTCCGCGCAATCTAGAACCAATATAAAATATCGAGTTTACGTTGAATTTTCACACTTTTGCATACGACACGCGAAGGGAAGATTACTAACAACATGATCCGCTTAATTTATCTACTTCCGCCATTTGTGGTTTCTGGCTTCAGCAATGCCTCCTTTTCCTTCATGGCAATAGCCTCCGGACGTTCTTCGATCGCCGGCCTGATCGCCTGGCGAAATCTCTGAAAAAATAGAACAATTTAGACTCCAAGTTAAAAACACCACCTCCTAATCTCCCGATCTCAAGCGACACGTTTTTGCATTACCAGTTAATTTGATCCACCCCGGATCTTATCTGTTCATCGCCGTTTGCTATTGTTTATCTACAATCAATCAATCAACTGATTCAATGCGTGTGTCAAGCAATTCCGCTTAATCAATCAATCAATCAATCAACTGGTCCAATGCGTGTGTCAAGAAATTCCGCTTAACCAATCAATCAATCGCTCTGAAGTTGTTCTTAAATTTCAACCAATCACGACACAGTGAATCCGATTGAACAGTCACAGATGACTGGAGGGGGTGGAGCATAACTGTCCCTTGCGATCGGGAGATTATGATACAATATGTGATCACGGACCTCTTTGACAGATCCCGATTCCCGACTTATCCGGTAGATGGCGTACGCCGGTACACTGATCATCGAGGACAAGGCCAGCAGCCAGCCGGAGGCTTGCGCCCACTCCGGATAAGTGTAGACGCGGTTGTACGTCAACGGCCGACTTCTCGCAATGGCGAACAGCATAATGGACTGAAAAGGAGATTGGAATAGCAGTTATACTCGTACATTTTATTTGCTTTCAATTCGCATCGCTGGACCAGCTCGAGAGTTACTGTAGAATCTGGACCCATCCGTGGTGCCTACGTCGTCACACAGTAAAAAGCGACCGTTCTGATTGATTGCAAAGATGTATGGCCTACCGGGTCTAATTTACTGGGGGGTCCAAAAAGTACCACGGATGGGTCGGGACTTTACAGTACTGTAGAATCTGGACCCATCCGTGGTGCCTACGTCGTCACACAGTCAAAAGCGACCGTTTTGATTGATTGCAAAGATGTGCGAACCACAAGACTACACGTGTCAATTGATTAAATGCGTAAGCAGACCCACCGGGTCTGATTTACTGGGTGGCTCAAAGAGTACCACGGATGGGTCGAGATTCTACAGTACGATCTTCCTACTCACGTACCATCGTGAAAATGGGACCAGCATACTTCCACATGTACTTCATCCAGGGATTGATTCGATAGCCGATCATCCGTTGGATGTCGTCGTAGAAGCGGTCCGCGCCGTAGAACCACCCAATGCAGACACATTCCCAGAAAGCCGTCCACAGAAGCGCCATCCCGCTGGCCGCGTACGTGTCGAACAGCTCAAAGACATACATCCCACCCTGAAGGGAAATGTCAAATAAAGCTTGCCATAGAAAAGGACGCCAGAGAAGATGGCACTAACATTAGTAATCATGGTAAGTCCGAGGAGATACCACACGAAGCACATCACAAAGATGAAGACCTCTTTACTGTATTTCAGGCGGAAGATGCGCGGGTAGATGTCCATGATAGCAGTGAAGAAGCCTTCCATTGTGACGAACTGCCGGGGCGGATGAAACAAAAAAGTCATTTAGTACCAGGCAAACACTATGGGTTGAAGCGCTACATGGGTTGAATCGCTACATGGGTTGAATCGCTACATGGGTTGAATCGCTACATGAGTTGAA
>LRSR01008770.1:0-15243 GCA_001579985.1 Hypsibius dujardini
CTGAAATGTTGAACTGAACTGAACTGAACTGAACTGATGTTGAAGACTGTCACACCTAGAATTCCTTTGAAATGGACTGGCCTTTGGGATAATTATTTTACGAGCAGAATGCTGATCAGGTCGGAAATATTCGACCAATATTCCAGGTAGGATAACTCCGCCCCCTGACGGCCGAAGAAAATCCTGCTATTGTCAATCGGTTTCAAAAGACATTTTGGGATTGCCATTATAAAAAAATGTCGAGTTTATCAAGCTGCTCTAAATTCCGCCAAAATAAACAAGCTAAATCAATCGATCAACTGAGTACAGGCTGCATGATCAGCTATGAGTTAAATCAATCGATCAACTGAGTACAGGCTGCATGATCAGCTGCGAGTTAAATCAATCGATCAATTGAGTACACGCTGCATGATCAGCTGTGAGTTAAATCAATCGATCAACTGAGTACAGGCTGCATGATCAGCTGTGAGTTAAATCAATCGATCAATTGAGTACACGCTGCATGATCAGCTGTGAGTTAAATCAATCGATCAATTGAGTACAGGCTGCATGATCAGCTGTGGTCAAGAGCGGCTGCACGCGGGGGCTTATTCGGCTCGAACTCGGACCACCCTTTTTGGCTTAAAGTGTGCCACCCAAAATTGTGGCCATGTGTGTATTACTCGCATACCAAATCGCGATGGGCGCATCCGTTGTTGTGGAGAAAGGCGACCGCCGAGACAACCTGACGGAAAAACGCACGCGCATCCTTTTCCGGTAAGCGATCGTTCTGCATTAAATACTCAAAGAGTTCCCCATTGACGCAATGCTAAAATCAAAAGAGGAAGACGCAATAAAATCCGTATAGAATTTCAAAATCTTAGTTTTAGATTGCATTGCTCAGTTACACACTATTGTTTGATTGATAGATTGAGCTTGTATGGAGTGAAAATTGGTGAATGTGCATTTGCGTGTGCGTCTGTGTGTGTGCGTGTGCGTTTGTGTGTGCGTGTGTGCATGTGCGTCTGGGTGTGTGTGCGTCTGTGTATGTGCGTCTGTGCGCGTGTGCGTCTATGCGCGAGTCTGTGTGTGCGTGTGCATCTGTGTGCGCGTGTACGTCTGTGTGTGACGCAAACATCATTGGAAGAAAAAAATCCTTGCCCATTCGCGGTTTAGCACCCACCCAGACGCTAAATAACACCTGGGCTTTCTGCATGGTTCCAGTACTTGGAAATTTTTTGAGGCATTGTGAATTTGTGATACCGTCTGTGCTATACCGTCTGTACCGGTTCGGTACCCCTGGCCGGTTAGGTACCCTAGCCGGTTAGGTACCCCTGGCCGGTTAGGTACCCTTTACCGGCACCCTGCACTCTTTATAATATTGATAAAGAAGGTTCTCAAAAAAAGAACCGGCTAGGGTACCAATCGGCTAGGGGTACCTAACCGGTCAGGGGTACCGAACCGGCTAGGGGCACCTAACCGGCCAGGGGTACCTAACCGGCCAGGGGTACCGAACCGGCCAGGGGTACCGAACCAACCTAGGATATCGCATTTTTTCAAATTCTGATGAGTTAGCCGTACGGAAGGATAGCTACCGTGAGGGTCGAGCTACTCGATAGGTCGACCAGCCAGCAGGCCCTGACTTAATTTGTTCAGCTCTGAAGTAACTATTCGTCCGTCTAACTCATCCCAAAACTATCATATCTTAGAACGGTTCGGTACCCTTGGCCGTGTCGGTACCGTTAATAAGTTCGGTACCCGTAACATGTTAGATACCCTAAGGTTGGTTCGGTACCCTTTGACTGTGTCCGGTACCCTGTTTGTTTACATTCGTTTAAAAACCAACTTCGTTCTCCCTTCATCGTTTGGAAATTAATAATAATAATAATAATTTTGGAAATTAAATTTGATTCATTCTTCTATGAAAAGGCCCCAGGCTACGGCTACCACACTTCGCACACAGTAAAATTGTATACTGTGCACAGGGATCCTTTATAGGGATCGAGAAAATTCTAAGTCCAGAAACCAGTAAAGTATGGCCCAGACTGGGTAAAACCTGAGCCTACAATACAAGTCTACGACAGACTTCTCCTACTAGGGAACCTGTATGGCGTGGGCAATTGGATTTTTTTCTTCCAATGATGTTTGCGTCTGTGTGTGTGGAAGAGAGCCACAGTCCAGCTGGTGAAGCTGGATAAAAGCGGCAGACAACGTAGCAAGTCTAGACAAGGTGCTTGTCACGAACCTCCATCACCAGGTAAAGTTTTTCAGGCGTGTCGATGACCTGATAGAGCTCGCAGATTCGGGGATGTCGCATGTCGCGGAGCAGGGCAATCTCCATTTCCGCTCGGCCGAACTCCTCCTACAAAAGCGCAGACTATTTTTCACTATTCAAATTATTCACTTGAAAGCCGCACTTTCCTTTTGGCAATACATATATATAATATTGCTGTGCTGCACAGTAAGATAAATATTGGTGAATTGTGAAAATTCTCACTTTTCAGGAGAATTACAGATATATCACTCGTATTCACTTAATCAATCAATCAATCAATCACATGTACACAGATGTATCACTCGTAATGACTCAATCAATCAATCAATTCGATGTACACTCGAATTCACTCAATCAATCAATCAATCAATTCGATGTACACTCGTATTCACTCAATCAATCAATCAATCAATTCGATGAGCATACAAAAAACTACCGAGAAGGCATGATACACTGATTTACGTGTTGCTTAAATATTATAAATGTCTCAAAAAAGCAGTTAAACTTTTTATTTATTGAAGTCACAAAAATATAAACCGATATTTAAAAGCACATGTAAAATCGCTAAATCTCCTATAAAGTTAGGATATTGCCTTTAAAATCTTACTTTAACTACTGAAAATGCGGTTTTTCTTTTAAATAAAATAAGTTTGTCATTTAAATATAATTTTCCAGTGAATTTAAATTTATTTTATATCTTATTTATTTTATTCGAATGTGTTATTTAAACAACACAGCTGTGCAATGTGTCTGCTCAATCAATCAATCAAGCGACTGATAGCAGTGGTAAACATTCCACGCAAATATTGCAATCAAGCAATCAAGCGACTGACAGCAGTGGTAAACATTCCACGCAAATATTGCAATCAAGAAATCAACCATACACCGCAAGGCGTAACTGACCCCCAAAGCCACTTTGTCCATAATCTTGATCGCCACCGTCTGGCCGGTGAGCGTGTGCACCGCCAGCTTGACTTTCCCAAATCCCCCGGTCCCCAGCGTCTCACCCAGTTTGTAGAACGTCGATAGAGCAGCCTGTTCTTGCACCATACTGATGCGCGGTCGGCGGGCTGGTTCGCAACGCTTTGCCATTTTATCCCCTTCGTCCTTAAGTCAATTTTGGCCGCCGATGGAGCACTTAAAAAGAGGCGTACAAAAACTAAAATCAAAGAAAAAATTAATTTCGATTTGAAAAGGGGACGAAAAAGCCTTTTCCTTTTTAAAAAGTTTAACTTCATTTGATACGAAAATGTAGAAATCAATCGACTGCACAGAGGGAAAGCGCCAGAGTCGCGCCATGTGTTTGAATTGAATCATTATGCGACTTACCTGGCGTAAAGTGCGTTGATTTCAACGGCAAATGTGACAGGACATGGTCCACTGGAAAAGGACGGCCAAATGGTCTAGAATTCCATCTAAATGCAAAATATCATTGGCAATATATAACGCAGGTGAGGCGACGTAAAAATATTTTTCCGAGGTAATGAGGAAGTGGATGAGTAGGAGAATAAGGCGCTAGCAAATTCAGTTGGAATAAATTAAAAATTGGCAACTGCCGAACAGCAGTCCGTTCCGTTCAGCTACAAGAATGCAGGATCCGCTTTCGTGGCGTCAAGAAAATGCTAGCCGCTCCGCCCGCAACAACTGCCGAACAGCAGTCCGTTCCGTTCAGCTACAACAATGCAGGATCCGCTTTCGTGGCGTCAAGAAAAGCTAGCCGCTCCGCCCGCAACAACTGCCGAACAGCAGTCCGTTCCGTTCAGCTACAACAATGCAAGATCCGCTGTTGTGACGTCAAGAAAAGCTAGCCGCTCCGCCCGCAGAGTAACCATAAGTCATAACTAGCATCGGGTTTCAAATATTCTGTTATACGACTGGACTGATTTGGAATTTTTATTCTCCAAAGTTCATATACCACATGTACGGTATGTAGGAGTTAGATACTAATATCAACAGGTGCGCAGACTCTTCGTCTCAGTATCTGCACATCAACAAATTTAAATGGACTAAACGTAGTCAACTGAAAAATATTAAGAATCTTTAAGAATCCGATGTTCGAGAAAATGTTGCGGCCTCAACAAGCCCGATGGTCTTTAGTTGGAATCGCGTGTTTCTGTAAAAATTTAACAATTTCTGCAATTTAACATGCTGTGTAATCACCATCCAGACTGCCCTGTCTATCTTTAAGCCTGTCTGTCTGTCTGTCTGTCTGTCTGTCTGACTGTCTGTTTGTCTTTCTGTCTGTCTGTCTGTCTGTCTGTCTACTTGCTAGCCCGCAGTCGGCTATCTGTCTTCGGTCTATCCTACAGAAACCTAAGCGGCAACGGCAAAATTAGGTGTACCTTCTCGTATTTCTGTTAGTCCACCAACGAGCACCTTCGCGGTAAATCAACCGCGTCAGGCATAAAACCGCGCAAAGTTGAGCCGCAATAAGGTAGTAAAAAACGGGCTTCCAGTCGTTCTTTTCCCGACCTTTGGAAAGCAATCCCGCGATCAACGGCCCGCACGCCGATCCCAATGCACCCATGGCGTCAATCACAGCCGCCACGGTGGTCAGACACTTTTTGTCCTTTACTAGGCTCGGCCGTGTGCCCAGGTCGGCGCTGACCGCAGTGACTATGAGGGTGTAAGGCCCGTTCAGCAGAAAACCGATTACCAGCAGAAGAATAATCAGCAATACATGGCCGCCGGTCACAATGAAATGTTCCAGACAAAATATGGCCGGTATTGCTAGAAGGAACATGGCTCCGCAAACGGTGGCCGAACCACCGAGAAGATCAGATGCGAGTCCGGCCGAAATGCCGCCAACAATTCCACCTTCAAATACAAAGCATGACTGCATTTCAGGCTGGCAGTTGGAAAGATAGGACGTGTCAATGAAGAGACAGACAGACAGGCAGACACACAGACACCCAGCCACACAGCCACATAGACACACAGACACACAGACACACAGACACACAGACACACAGACACACAGACACACAGACAGGCAGACAGGCAGACAGACACACAGACAGACACACAGACAGACACACAGACAGGCACACAGACACACAGACACACAGACAGACAGACAGACAGACAGACAGACAGACAGGCAGATAAGCAGTAACGTACCTCCATCAAAAAGAGCTGATAAGTCAGCAGCCTCGTTGTTCTTGACATGTAAACTGTCTTTTATGTAAACCGGAAGCCACGCGAAAAACGCATAATAAACCGATTTACAAAAGAACAGACAAATTGCGTACTCAATTACTCCTGGTATCAGAATCGCTCCCCAAATGGTGATTGGTTTTCTGTCCTCTCGACTAGGCAATGCCGGTAACATATCCAATTGATCATTGCTCGATTCATTGAAGCTTTGGCTGAGATGTGCGGTTGAGGCTGCAGGATCGAGTACAGTTGCTTTGGTCGCTACATCCGGCTCGTCACCACCGGTATAGTTCGGAGCAGACAAACCGATGTCTTCCGGCCGTACGACGACAAAACAGTAGGCGACAATACCTCCACACGATAAGATTATGCCAGGCACAATAAATGAAAAACCCCACAGCGAGTCCGTGACCCAAACCCCGGCAATAATCGCACCCAATATGTTCCCGACCGCGGTATCTGTATTCCAGATACCGAAAATGAGCCCGCGTCGCTTTTTCCCAAACCAATTGCCCATCAACGTTAGAACAGCCGGCCAACCTGCCGCTGTAAAACAAAACCGTTCTACCACAATCCCAAGGTTCTGTCTATCTACTGCCAAACTGTCTGCCTGACTGGCTAACTGGCTAACTGAATGCTTGTCTGTGTCTGTCTGTGTCTGTCCGCCTGCCTGACTGTCTGTCTGTCTGTCTGTCTGTCTGTCTGTCTGTCTGTCTGTCTGTCTGCCTGTCTGTCAATCCGCTCACTTTCATTTTGATCTGGTTTTACTGACTTACACTGAAAAATGCCAGCGCCAACTTGAGCCACCACAAAGTAGGAATACGAATGGACTTCCCAAAAGAACGCCAAGCCCCCAAAAACGACCCACAGCCCCGACACCACCATCACCACCGTGAGGAACCGTCGCACCTCCAATCGTTCGCCCAGATGACCCGCGAAGACCATTCCCAAGGCGTACGCCAACCGGTAGGAGAAATCCAAACCGGCGAACTTTTCCTGGTGGTCCTTCCGGTCAAACGGCGCCCACGAGCACCATCCAGTGTTGTTGGGAAGGAAAACACGATCGGGAGGACGCTCCACGTTCGAGCAGTTGGAATGGTACAAGACATTTTTCGTCACTCCCAACGGTTTGCGAACGACATGGAAGGTGACATAAAGCAAGTAAGTCAGGCCGAAAATGTAGAGCCGGTAGGCGGTGAAGCGGCTAATGAAAGCAGGACGCGGGAAACGGCGAAGGATTCGGATTGCGATGGGAATTAAGGCAGGGTCCTCGTTCGACGAAGAAACCGAATCAGAATTGGCCATCTTAAAACGTGATAGCTCAAAAAAGTATCACGCCTGCTATCCAAAGCGAAAAATATTCTTGTCCAAGCACCTTGCACAAAGGTAGTACATAAAAAAGCAATCGTTTAAATAAGCTGTGCGTTGAACCAACAAAAGTCATGCAGCTAACAAACTTGTTGAGTTGAGGAAGTCTATGAATATTTAATTTATACATATCGCGTAATTTACGATGTCTCTGTCTGTCTGTACTCTCTGTCTGTCTGTACTCTCTATCTGCATGTACTCTCTGTCTGTCTGTCTGTACTCTCTGGCTTTCTGTACCCTCTGTCTGCATGTTCTCTCTCTGTTTGCATGTACTCTCTGTCTGTCTGTACTCTCTGTCTGTCTGCACTCTCTGTCTGTCTGTACCCTCTGTCTGCATGTACTCTCTGTCTGTCTGTACTCTCTGTTTGTCTGTACTCTGTCTGTCTGTCTGTCTGTACTCTCTGTCTGTACTCTCTGTTTGTCTGTACTCTGTCTGTCTGTACTCTCTGTTTGTCTGTACTCTGTCTGTCTGTCTGTACTGTTTGTCTGTCTGTACTTTCTGTTTGTCTGTACTTTCTGTTTGTCTGTACTCTCTGTCTGTATGTGAACCTGTATGTGCGCACATTTCCATTGTGAACTTTGTGAGTCAAAGAAAGACAGGGTCAAGATGCCGTGCGAAGGAAAACTACTTTATATTCAGCTTATCAGGCGTTTTTTGTCTATAAGTCATGGAAATTCTAGAAACCTTTGTCGGCAAGAATAGTGCGCGATCAAATCGAATTCTGCCCATGAGACCGTACGTGTCTACGTGATCATCTCGCCGCAAAACTCGACCTACCTCTGTCACTGTGAATAGTAAACTAACATTTAATTAATTTGTATATTACGAATCAATTAATTTAATTCGTTTGTTATTCGTTGTGTGCCTGTTATACAGTGAGCGACAGAATTTAATCTAATAAAGGGTCCCGGAAATGGGCAAAAAGGGGCGGGGCAGGGGTAATACTTGAACAATCAACCAATCAATCAGCTGAGCTCTGTAGCAACCAGAACGCAGTTGATTGGTTGATTGTTACTTCACGTTGACTGACTTTGTCAGAGAAATTGTTTTTGATGCACGATGAAGGGAAGGTCCGCCGAGAAATCGGCGGTTATTTCAGCTACGGTGAGAACTGGTCACGAAAAGTGATGAACCGGCACGACCACAACGGCAGCTGTACATTTTGTATAAATCTTATAGTTTCATTGACCTTTTGTTTGTTTGTCTTTATGCTATGCGCACAATGCGACGAATTTATTTGTAAGAGTTATGTTTTTAGGATTGATATAGGCATGCGAGTATGACGAGCAATATCGCTGAAATCAATCAGCAAATCCAGTTTTCAGAACAGGTCCTTGCTTCGCAGAATATTGGCTTTCGTCAACGTTGCTGGTGCGGTACCGTTCATCCGGACCTTGGTGTTCCTACAAATGTTAAAAGATATTTATTTTAATAATTCTTAAGATGCTGACAATTATTTCTCACGTGTGGACAGACAGACAGACAGACAGACAGACAGACAGACAGGCTGACAGACAGACAGACAGACAGACAGACAGAACAGACAGACAAACAGACAAACAGACAGACAGACATACAGACATACAGACATACAGACATACAGACAGACAGACAGATAGACCGAACCGGCCGATTGAACCCACCTCCGTCAAAAACGGCTGATAAATCGGCGGCTTCCTTGTTCTGCACATGCATGCTGTATTTGATGTAAACGGGAAGCCAAAAGAAGAACGCATAATAGACAGCCTTGCAAAAAAACAAACATATGGAGTACTCAATCACGTCTGGAATTAGGATGGCGCCCCAGATGGTCACCGGCTTCCTGTCCGCAATGGCAGCCGCTGATTCTTCTAACTCCAACGGAACCTGTGAGTCTTGCCTGAAATTATCGCCGAGGTGCGGGATCGTTGACCCTTCCGGATCTGGCGTCGTGTTCTCAACTGCTATAATTTCCGGCTTGTCGTCCGTATAATTGGCAGGCGGTAAACCGACGTCCTGCGGCCTTACTATGACAAAGAAATAAGCGAAAAGGCTCCCAACTGCTAAGATAATTCCAGGCACCACGTAGGAAAGGCCCCATTGTTCCTCGACCCAGTGGCCGTTCACAAGCTCTTCCCTGACCCAGACACCAGCTATGAGAGCTCCTAAAATATTTCCGACGGATGTATCCGTGTTCCAAATGCTGAAAATCAGCCCGCGAAGTTTCTTGCCGAACCAATTGCCCATCAGCGTCACAACGCTGGGCCATCCAGCCGCTACAAAAACCAAAGTCTCGTATTATGCATTTGGCCTCCCTGCCTGCCTGCCTGCCTGCCTGCCTGCCTGCCTGTCTGTCTGTCTGCCTGCCTGCCTGCCTGCCTGCCTGCCTGCCTGCCTGCCTGCTTGTCTGCTTGTCTGCCTGCTTGTCTGTCTGTCTGTCTGTCTGTCTGTCTGTCCGTCTGTCTGTCTGTCTGTCTGTCGAGCACCATTCCGTGTCATTCGCCTGGACAAGACGTCCGATGGGCGGCTCCCGATACGAACAGTTGGACCGGTGCAGGACATTCTTCGTCACTCCCAGCGGCTTACGGACAATGTGGAAGGTCACGTACAGCAGGTAAGTCAGGACGAAAATGTAAATGCGATAGGCGGTGAATCGGTTGAGGAAGGTCGGACGTCGCACCAGCCGGAGTATTCGCACGCCGAATGGGATCCGCTCCCGGTCTTCGGACGATGAAACGCGCAGGAATCGCGTCTTTATCAATATATGAGACGTGATGAATAGAAAACAACTGATATATTTCTTACTCTTCCGAACAACCGAATTCCGTTTCAAATGAATTTAGGCTTTCTTTCTTGGCGGTCAAGCGATTCTGATTCGCTTTGAGTTGTATTTAAAATCAATCTCGGTGCTTGAATTATAAGACACCTCGCAACGTTTAACGGTTAACTGCTCTTACAGTTTATTTCGCCGCGTCCAATGTGCAGTGAAACGATGCGAGGAGCTCAAAGGAATTGATTGGAGCGATTGGTATTCACGATCGGCGCGAACTTGACATCGGCCGTCTGGAAAAGCGTAAAGCAAGAAAGACAGACGAAAAGTGGCTGCGAGACCCGAGACGTCCGTCGTGCGTGAATAGGACAACTACCTGCACCCACTCGTCGAACGATCAGGCATGCATAAAGGGGAGAAGAAAGAATCGTGATTCCCCTAAACTTCTTTGATTCCTACGTATATGTTGCTGTGGCCAGATCATTTTTGTACAATCCGGCACGTCCTCTTCTACACCACACACAATCACACAGCACGTTATAAAGCATGCACTGCACTGGCGCACTAGTGCAGTGCGCCAGTGCAGTGCGCACCAGTGCAGTGAGGCAGTGCAGTGCACCCGTGCAGTGCGCCAGTGCAGTGCGCACCAGTGCAGTGTGCACCCGTGCAGTGCGCCCGTGCAGTGCGCCAGTGCAGCGAGGCAGTGCAGTGCGCACCAGTGCAGTACATGTTTTATAACGTGCCCAATCGCACACGCCTCCAGCCGCCTTCGTGTTGCTTTGCACCGCACGTGAGGAGAGAAATCTGAAGTCGTAACGAGCAGCTGCATTACAAATATGCCAAAACTTATTTCACACTGGACCTTGTCATTGTGTTTTTTTTGCCTGGTTATATGTATAGGGATGTGACGTGAGGGGCAGAGAGGTGTTGCAGCGGCAGGTGACCAGACAATGCAGACATATATTTGCCGGTTATGAATCCGTAAAAAAACATTGATCGCGCCAGATTTCCTCAGGCAAAGACAATAATATAATAGACGAAGCGCCTTGTGTCTCTCAAGGTGCTGGATGATTGAGCATACGAATAAGGCTAGGTCATTCCTGATTGATTGATTGATGGCGTTGATTACTGATTGATTGATTGATGGCGTCGATTCCTGATTGATTGATTGATTGATTGATGGTGTTGATTCCTCATTGATTGATTGATTGATGGCGTTGATTCCTGATTGATTGATTGATTGATGGCGTTGATTCCTGATTGATTGATTGATGGCGTCGATTCCTGATTGATTGATTGATTGATTGGTGGTGTTGATTCCTCATTGATTGATTGATTGATGGCGTTGATTCCTCATTGATTGATTGATTGATGGCGTTGATTCCTGATTGATTGATTGATTGATGGCGTGGATTGTGTTGTTTTTTTCGATCCCATCGAAACGTCGCTTTCTTTTGTTACGAGGATTTGCACACGTATAAAAGAATTTGGAGAATTATAATGATGAAAAAAAAACGTAGCACTAAAATGAGGAGTTAAAACCACCGGGTGAAAAAGCATCATCACGATCGCACCCATTGGGCGAATTTCCGGAACGTGTCCACCAGGGCGGGCATGATGGCGGACAGGCTGACGTCGATGAGGCCCTGGAGGTGGAGGACGGCCTCCTCGTCGCTGAGGTCCAGTCTAAATTTGTCTTGGATCTGGAGAATGAATGTAACGATAAATATAAAAATCCTTTGGGAATATGCAGTAATAATTGCAGAGATTGGACGTCAGCGTTGGCTAACCTTTTTCACGGTCTTGTCCGGTTCAAGCGCAATGTCCGCAATGCTCGAATCCACCATAAGGGAAAACAGGTTCAAAATCAAATTGGCAGACCTGGAACGAACAAGTCGAAATGGGGCTTCATCGACATGCCTGTCTTATGTATGCCTCTGGCTGCCTGCCTGCCTCTGTATGTGTCTGTTGTCTGCCTGCATGTCTGCCTGCATGTCTGCCTGCATGTCTGCCTGCATGTCTGTCTGTCTGTCTGTCTGTCTGTCTGTCTGTCTGGCTGTCTGTCTGACGGTCTGTATGTCTGACTGATTGACTGGCTGTCTGTGTGTCGGTGTGTCTGTTAGCTTGCCTGCCCGTCCGTAGATTACCTTCTCAAATTTAAAAACGCCGAATAGCACTGCACGCAAAACATGCGGAAATAATCCTCCCCCATTGCCTCCACCATTTCCTTGTTCAGCTTCATGGCCGGCGGCATCGGCTTGGGGTCGCGCCCCAAGATGTACCCGAAATCAATGTGGAATAGGTGGCCCTGCTTGGTCAGCAGCAAGTTCTCCAGGTGTCGATCGCCCACCCCCAGCAGGTAAGTCACCACACAGTAGCCCGCACAGCTCTTTACGTAGTTTTCCATCACGTCGGTGGCGATACCGTTGCGGTTCGCGGGATTGGGCGCGTGCTTGCGCAGGAAATTTTGGATGGTGCCGTCGGTGGCGAGGATCTCAGCCAGCGGGACGGAATCGATGAACTGCACAAAGCCATGGTCGGTGCTGGTGGCGATGACTTTGTAGGGCGTCAGTTTCAAGTCAAGGTTTTCTTGCAGTAGCAACTAATGAGTAGGAAAAACATGATAATGAAAAGGACTTCAATCAAAATCTTGCAAGACAGACAAACAACCACACAAGCAGAGAGACAACCGACAAGAAGATAAGACAGACAGTCAGGTACACAGACAGACAGACAGACAGACAGGCAGACAGACAGGCAGACAGACAGTCAGACAAACAGACAGACAGGCAGACAGACAGGCAGGCAGACAATCAGACAGACAAGCAGACAGACAGACAGACAGACAATCCCGAAATAGAGGAGGTTCACGCCTACTTTGTCCATCAGAGAAATAATCTGCAGCACAAGTTGATCCTGTCTGAGATCGTCTCCCAACTTGAAAATGGTTACAAAATCTGAGCCATCTTCCTTGATGAAAGTGAGACGCATCGGCATCTGGGCACTCTTGAACAGCCACGCCGTTTCCGCACGGACGCCCACAATTAACACATCGGGATCCAGCGGGTGCGGCAAGGGATTACCCTCCGAAAACGACTTGCGTAATTCGCAACTCTCACTGCCCAGCATGGCCTGCAACCAATTCGAACCATGTTTTTTAAAATCCAGACAAAACCTACTTGACTGTTTGCCTGGCTGCCTGGGAGTCACCAACCTGCAGTCTTTCGATCTTCCGTTTACGGTATCCCCCTTCACGTGCAATGTCCTTCATGATTCGTACAACCTGTTCCACGAAAGTGACCTGTCGTGAGAGGGTGCTTCGAATGGATCGGCAGATCTCGTCACCCTGCGACAGGGTAATACTAAAACGCTTGATCACGACGAGGAAGGTGCCCATCAAGCGGTCTTCCTGATTCTCCGGACTGGAGTCGGAGGTGAGACGATTTTTCTCGCATTCCGCTTTGAGAAACCAGTAAAAGTAGTTAGCTAACCGGGGATTCCGGCAGGCACGCTCGATAAGGAAGGTAGCGAGATCACGCTTAACGGGCGTTTCCGTGGGATCTGATGCCTGAAAACAAGGAGTATTAAATAAACGTCTGTCTGTCTGTCTGTCTGTCTGTCTGTCTGTCTGTCCCTCACTTGACTTGCCCATCTACCGGTATGTCTGTCTGTCTGTCTGTCTGTCTGCCCCTCACTTGACTTGCCCATCTACCTGTCTGGATGTCTCTCTAAGACTATCTGTTTATGTGCATACTTTTTCCAACATCTTCGCGGACGAAACAGACTCCTTCCGATTCGCCTGCAACGCCGCATGAGTAATCCGCACCAACCCATCCCGAATATCCTGCACGTCCTCATACCGCAGTGCCTGAATCAGCTGCAGTAGGTACAACAGTAGGTCCCCGTCGGACGCGTCGGCAAGTCGATCCACCGCATACTGTCGTATGACGGGATTGGTGAAACGGGCCGTCAACAGCGCCAAGGCGTCGCCCGGGTCCACCGGCTGCCACTGCGCCAGCATCTTCTCCGCCTGCACCTGCTCCGCCGGAATGATCCAGTTGACGCACGTGAGAAACTTCATTAAGGCACGCTTGTTCTGACTGAGGTAGAAGCGGTAGCGCCAGACCAAGTCCTGCTCCTCGGAGGTGAGTGTCTGGTCGGGCGGGTAGGCGAGGATGGTGGTGAGTTGGTCACGGGCGTTGCTGCTGGGCTTGAGTTCGCGGTCCGCGGCACCACTGCGGACGTTACGCGCCAGGATGTGGTGTTTCCGTTCGATCACATTGGGCTGGGAACATTGGACAAGATGAATCAGACATACCGGTACGTAGGTATATACTCGTAGACCGAAAGCAGGGCAGACGGATAAGTAGAGAAAAGCTCCAGGAGATAGACAGATATCTAGAAGACCAGACAGGCAGATACAAAAACGTGTCAGACCCAGTCAGACGGCTAATCAGAGACGCCCGGACAGGCAGATCAACAAGCCAGACAGTCAGTCAGGTAGTCAGTCAGAAAAAATCAGTCCGATAAGGGTAAATGTGTGAATAGGCAAACTAGCTGGATGAGATAGGCACAACCGGATAAAATGAGACATACAAACAAGCTCAGACAGACAAGCAAGCAGGCAGACAAACAGACAGGGAGGCAGACAGAGAGGCAGGTAGGCAGGCAGGCAGACAGACAGACAGGCAGGCAGACAGGCAGACAGGCAGGCAGATGAACACATGATACGACACACGGAGCAAAAACGAGCCAGACACAGTAAGTCGGTCAGTCACACAGACAAGCAGAGACCCCAAGACAGGCAAACCATCACGCTAGACACGTTCAGTCAGTCAGACAAGCAACTAGAAAATACCACTGCGACAAAGGTAGAGTTAGATAGACAGGCACACGGGCACAAATCGAGCAGATGAGTCAGACTTGCTCAATCAAGCAAATCGTACCTTATCCAGTTCACCATCGAACACCTTCACAATGTGGGGTGAAACTATGCAGTCAACGCGCTTATCGGCTCCCTAAAATTAAAAATCGATGTCAGACAAATAAAAATAATCCAGACCAGGCAGTAGAGTAGAGGGAGAAAACAAGCAGTAAAACAGGAAGATTCCAAACAACGATGTGCTTACCTCTTCGTAGTACATGACGGTCACTTCCTTTTCATCTAGCGTGATGGGTGGGAACTCCACCATGAGGAACATGGCCTGCATTTCGCGTTTCTCCCGTTCGTTTATCATCTCCACTTCGCGGAACGTCAACCGGTCCAGCCAGTCCACGTTGCGGATCCGACCGGAACGATGTCGCTTTACCAACTGCAAACCAATTAGTTCATCACACTGTCTGTCTGTGTGTCTGTCTGTCTGTGTGCCTGTGTGCCTGTGTGTCTGTGTGTCTGTGTGTCTGTGTGTCTGTGTGTGTGTCTGTCTGTGTGTCTGTCTGTGTGTCTGTCTGTGTGTCTGTCTGTGTGTCTGTGTGCCTGTCTCTCTGTGTGTCTGTGTGTCTGTCTGTGTGTCTGTCTGTCTGTGTGCCTGTGTGCCTGTCTGTCTGTGTGCCTGTCTGTCTGTGTGTCTGTGTGTCTGTGTGTCTGTGTGTCTGTCTGTGTGTCTGTCTATGTGTCTGTGTGTCTGTGTGTCTGTCTGCGTGTCTGTGTGTCTGTGTGTCTGTGTGTCTGTGTGTCTGTGTGTCTGTGTGTCTGTGTGTCTGTCTGTCTGTGTG
>LRSR01008772.1:0-36008 GCA_001579985.1 Hypsibius dujardini
ATGTTAACCCTGTTGACAGTTTGCATTGTTGTCTTCAGCTTGCCGAACATGACGTACTTCATGATCGTGGCTTTCGTTCCACGATTCTGGATTTCTGAATTATATGAGGTTACCAACCTCTCTGTTCGCTTGCCGAACGGTGGTTGACCCCTTGCTGTTTGTCTTGACGATGGACAAATTGCAAGGTTTGGGAGCGCGGCGCTAACTCATTAATACACATTTCATGTCAACGAAAATAGGGAGAGATTATTTCACGACTAATCCCATAGCTCAACGTTAAAATGCCTCCGACTCCATGAAAGAGTGTAACTGGGTGCTCCCGTTCCCTATACGGAGACGCGGCAGCATCTCCGTGACTCACGGGGAAGGCGAACCTTCGGATACATTTGCATTTATTTTTATAGCTCGCCGCCCCGAGCTGAAACCGTCGGCAGGGTTCTACTTTTAGTTCCGTTTTTTCTCTTTTTATTTTCGCTCTTCTCTTCGCTCCCCCTTCGCATCATTACGTAAAGTTTACCTTATCGTTTGGAGGGTGTACTTTCAATTCAAAAGCTCACTTTAAAAGCAAGTTTAAAAGTCATTTGAACATAATTCAATAACCACTCCACACACAAGGCAGAGTCTTGCCTCCGTGAATCAGCCTACCTAACTTGGGTCATGGCCGGAATACTGCAAACGCACGCAGGTTATTTATGATGAGAAGAATTGTCACTTCCTGACCGATACTGGAAAACAGTCAAAATCAGGAACGATCTATTGTGTGAATGTCCATTCAAGCATGAAGCTTTCATTCTCTTTATTTTCATATTTCTTTATTTGTTTCAAATTTAAGCGGAAAACATGGTTGGGGAGGAAGAATCATCATTTCCTGTGGACAAGCAAAAACATTCAATGTAGAAACGATCATACTGTAGTTTGCCATTTGTGTAAAGTATAAAATACAGGTACGCAGTGCCACGCCTTTGCACAAACCACCCTCCAGGGCTCACAGTAAAAATAAAAATGACGATGTTCCTCCTTCTGGTCAGCTGCATTGCAACCATCCCAATACTAATGTCTCCCACCGAGGCGTCTGATGAGATTGGTAAGCAAAACTCTTAAGAAAAACAACTTATCATTTTTTGAGATGCTGCCAAATTAAATATGCATATATTTCTGGCGTAGATAAATTATCGGTTGTCATGGCAAAAGATGCGTAACACTTTGCTTTGCTTTTTCGTGTGCGTTACATTCACCAGTTCCGCATCAAGTTCCCCACGACTACAACGAGTTAAGAGGGACTGCGTTGACGGCAAGGTCGTCTGCCTTAATACCAGACGAGAGTGCGGTCATATCTGGAAGGGAAAGTGCTGGGATGACTTTCTCAGCTGCAACTTTTGCCGCCCGGAAAACCACGGTCCTGCCTGTAACGGACGCTTCAATGGATGCTGCAACGGAGCCTGCCACTGGGACGTCTAGTAAAGCGTAACGTGTTATTTCTCCAGTTTTACAATAGCATACTTTAAAGGCTAAAATCTTGTCTCCGTTTTTGCGTTACTGGTTCCATTGAATACACCACGAAAATATACAATTTTTACAGTTGTGATAACAACAAAAGCCTGTAAAACGGAATCTTCCCGTGTGAATTGTATACCATAAACTGAACTGTTTTCTATATTATCGGCATTTGGAATCGTTGAGAAACTGGGGGACGTCAAGTTGCGGACCAGCAAATCGAACTCCTATCAATTGAAAATTTATATTTAGTTAAGAATTGGGACAATGTTTAAACTTATCCATTCCGAACAGAAATTCAAACGCTGTGCTAATTTGGGTCACCAGCTAACTACACGCTTTCGTACTCACTTCTCCATCTCTACAGTCAGATTTTTTGGCTCCTCGGAAAATATTAGTGCAGAATGGATATTGTAACGAACATATTACAATGGAATCTCAAAACCATCGGATTTAGCCTATGAGCACAATAATTCCCTGGCCCGGGGGAAGGGGTGGGGCTTCTCATTAAAAATTTAAATTGCGGGGGGAACCTGAATTGCGGGAAGAAGAGAAATTGCTCATGTTCTCCAGGTCCCATTTTAGGGGGCAGTCATGACATATGGTACCGTATCTTCTCGGCCTCAAGAGACAGTTTTAAGCTCTAGGGCATGCATTCCGCCCGTATTTGAATTTAAATTTAAATCCGTGTGCATTTGTATGTGCACTGTGTGGCATTTTAAACATGTGTGATCGTGCGTGTGCGTGTGTGTGTGCCCCAATTTTAATCTGCGCGCGTGTATGTGTGGCACGGGACGGTGCTTAGCTGTCCCGTGAGGCCGGGAGGATACGATAAACTTTGCTACTAAAAAAAGTAAACCCCCCGCAACCACGAATTTAGGAAAAAACGGAAGTGCCCCCACAACCCCTCTAAATAAATTAGGTTGAGGCAGCTGTCCGAAAGTTTCCCCCCCCCCCTCCGGTTACTCGTTGGGTGTGTTAATCTTCACGTGTTAATTCATTTTACACTGGCGCATAATTAAACGTGTTTTTCGTATATACGCTACATTCAGCTGCGGGAAAGCCTAGTTCTCCATAGAGATGTTAACGGTTTAGTCGAACCGGTTTAAACCGGTTCGGTTTGGGTTTTTAAACCGAACCGATTCAAACCGTTTTCAATTTTGACCGAAACCGAACCAAACCGGTTTAAACCGGTTTATACCTGCATATTTTCAGGTACGTTTTAATTTTCGTTGAAAACACTGCCAAACCCGGTTTGAATTTATATTTTTCAGAGGGAAAACTTAGAATGCTTAATGTGTTCTAGTGAATCAGCAATCATTTCTCGCAAAATGTTCTACAAACTTCCAGTTTTCATTCTCCAAATTTAATTTCAGGGCATTAGTGCCCGGTATATTTCCAATCGGTTTCAAACCGGTTTGCTCCCGTTTGGAAACTCAACCGATAAAACTCAAACCGGTTTGCCCGCCAAACCGAACCAAACCGAGCCGAACCGCTCCGGTTCGAACCGTTAACATCTCTAGTTCTCCACCACTACAACGACTTAAGAGGGACTGCCCCGAAGGCACAATTGCCTGCCACTTAACGGGGCAGAGTGTGGTGATGTCACGGTGGGAAGGTGTTGGTCGGGGTGGATTATCTGCAGCTTTTGCACTCCGGCACACCACAAGTGGTTTTGCAACGATAGTTTTGGATCGTGCTGCGAAGGAAAATGCGAGTGGCGCTAGAGAGGCGGGTGACCTTCCGCAGCCAATCAAAGAAGGCAAAGAGTTTTGTCTGAATGTTTTTTGTAGATTTTAAACTGAATCTTCAGTTGTCAAACAAGGTATATCCAATGTTTGCAATAAATGTAAATGTGTGCGAGGTGTCTTGAAATCTACCCGGATGATTAAAATGGTCAGTGATCGATTAGAAAGGGTTGCGCTCGACAGTCTTCTCGGAATTTCACCTATACGCACTTTCGCATATTCTATAGATTGCCCACACACATATATATAATCGTTTGGCACAAGCACATTATATTTTTTTGGGTGTCTAGGACGGAGCTTTTCGTCATTTCTGGAATGTCATTCGTAAGTTTCCTGTCAGGCTCAATAATAACCTGTAGCTCCGCCCCCTGACGTCCAAAAAAATTCTGCTGATGCCCCAATTGATTTCAAATTAAGTTTTGAGAACGACAATGTCAAAATTAGTCTAATTTAACTATTTCCCAAGATTAAAGCTTTTACAGTCAGAACAGTTTTTACAGGACTCAAAATCCAACGTCGACCCAAAATTCATCATCATCAGCAGATTTGGGTCTCCGTCCAAAAGTTTTACATTTGTACAGTAGTTTAGGTAATGGGGGAGGGGCGAGGATGACGATTCTAATGTCAAATCAGCGAAAATATGGTTTCGGAAATTAAAAAAGTAACTCAAAACATTTAGTTTCATTGGAAACAAACACAAGCTGAAAAAGATATTAGGGAAAGAGTGGGAGGCACAAAAGCAAAAATTTAACATGGGATATCGCTAATTTCTGGTCATCTTCGATTTCAGTGCATGGCCTCATGATAAATTGTCGGATTGAAACAAAATGATTAAATTTAGTTTAGAGTGTAAATTTATCTATCTTTTGGCTGTTTTAGTTTTTGGTGTTTTTGTTTCTCAGTGAAATGGGAGTAGTTGGAAGTTTCCGTCAAGAATAAGGTTCCACCCGGTATTGCTTGGGCATTCTCAATGCCGGCATCATTCACACTCATGCCCTGATCTCCATCAGTTGCACATGGGCCATTGTCTATCCAATATCCTTCCAAATGGCTCACGCAAACAAAAGCACCCTGACGATATACGGTGTCATGTGGATCTACATTCACGCTACAGTGGGCTCCTACTGGTTGATAGGCACCCTGCACTATCGCTACGACGTGAAAAGTTACGATTGTAGGTTTGACTACTGGCGAGTTTTGGCATAAGTCCTTTAAAATGTTAGGCTAGTTGTGATATTTGTGGAATAATGAAATAGTCGAGCTTACGCATAAATCACTAACTGGTTTGTTGCCAAGAGCACAAGCAAGGCCCATAGTCACACTGTCCCTACAGTAGTGGAATAACTAAGGCCGAGCGCAGCGAGGCCGTGTTCTAAGTTGAACCCCTTTTTAACCGAGGTTAATGTATGTGTGTAATCTTGAGCACGAGCGATCGATTCCTTGTAACGTAAGTGGGCGCAAGCGGCCAGTGCTGTCAACCAATCGCAGCACAGCACCTGCTGCGCGCGTGTAGTGGCCAGGTACAGAGGCGTAACGGTGGGAGATGCACTGGGCAACTGCCCCCCATAAATAATAGGTCACTACAGGCCGCTATACGAATTCCCCTAGCAGAAAACGAAATTCGTAGTTCGAAATTTGGAAATTAAGAAATTCGCCTATTACATATTTGTAAGTACGTCTACCTAATGTTTTCTGTATGATCTGCATAAGATGGGTACATTGGGTACGGTTGACATGCTGCCCTCGGAGGCTCGGCCTTTTTTTAATTGTGCATACAGTTCGCTAGTGAAATAAATTTCGTAGACTACATGGTTAATGCCCGTGGACACCGACACGCTGTCTTTGAAGCGGTGGAATAGTGGAATAAACTCCGTAAACTACATGGTTTAGGCTTTTAATCCTGATTCCGGTGCTTGTTTCTTTTGTTTTTATGGCGTTTGCATTCTGGTGAAGTATTTCGGTTATATTTGTTTAGCGTAATTGTGCGGGCCGACCGTAATGATTTTCAATTTCAAATAAAAAATGGCGTAAATATGATGTTGCTGATTTCTAGAGTTTTTCCAAGAGTTTTATCGATCGATTAATTGTTTAAAGGATGTTGGCTGATCGTTCTACCAACTTGACTACAGTTTTTGGACCGATGATAGAAATTTCGTCTTTGTCAGCACTGTGCATGAACATGTAAGGGTCAGAAACGTAATTCCACTGGCATACCAGGTGTGTGTATGCGTACAGGTAATCCTGTTATTACTTTTGCCTCAAGCCCCTTGAGTTGTTCGAAATTTCAGTGTTCAGAAAATTGGAATTCTTGGACGATCAGTTTCTAAAAACCAATTTTTTGGACCAGTCCTAAACACGGTTGACGCATGGGTGTAGCTTAAGAAATGGCAGTGGTTATAGCTGTGCTCCATTACTTTGAGCCAGGTAAGGTTCAGTCAATTAAGATTCAGCTTGACCTTGTCATGTGGTTACGTTGCTATAATTTACTGAAAATGGCCGGAAAGAGCATTAATAACCAAGAACATAGGTAGAATAGCCTGATGAAAAATTTGCCAGTCCAAAAATAGCGGCGAAATATAATAAATCTGATAAAACACAATGACATTTTTCTGGTAATTCTAGTGAAGCGGAATATTATACTGCAATTAATTTTTTTACCAGAAACTCATTGGGGACTTTGCATTAATTAGATTTCACTCGGATCAGGCAGTGCGCAGGTCACAATTATGACATGCAGTCGCTCTGGGTCGGGAAGCATGATACAGCTGTACGTCACATTTACAGATTTTGAGAGGTATTGATATTTAGATTTGGAAGATAAGTCCTTAGGATTTCATAACAGCGGCCACATTAATAATCAATTTACAGTATTATCAACGCGGAAATGTGAGTGCATGGGTTAAGATCAGCTCTTTCCATTTGCCCAGTAACGTTTTTTTAATATGCCACTATTTTGACACTGTTGTTGGAGCTTCTTTGTGTTAACCATACAGTATTTGTTGTTTTTTCCATTATTCCATCGCCGTAGCAGGAGATTATCTGTGTCTGTGAGCCCTAACCATGTAGCCTATGGGGATTATTCCATTATTCCACTGTCGTAGCAGGTGCATATGCGTCCCCATTAACCCTTTACCATGTAGCCTATGGGGATTATTCCATTATTCCACTTCCGTGGTAGGGCGGTATAGGTGGCCACCGAGCTTTCACCATGACGTCTATGGGGTTTATTCTATTATACCAGCAATGATGAATCGTATGAAGGTCTGCCATGTTTTCATTAGTTCTCTGGTGCCAGGACTGACCGTTGGAAATATTTATGGGCTTGTGCCATAAGTTGCCAAATCTCGTAGGTTTAACCACAACGCGGATGGAGCTTGGGCGAACGTGGCAGATGTTGGCATGTTCATCGCCCCACTCTGTGGCATCGTTTTGTGGTTTCCTGAGGCGATTGCCAGTAAGGCTCATCGCGCTCACAAGAGACGTGCAGCTCCACAGCGCGTGAGTAATCGCTCTGCCGTTGTAACTAAAGCCATGGAATCCCCACTGAATGCACTGGGAGATGCCGACGGTCACAGACTATAATAATTAGGGAATATTACGCGACAACGTAAAGCGTCAAGCAAGTACTTGGTGTTCACAGCAATGACAACGAGCGTGATCGTCTGTTCCGCACCTGACCTCATTTACTACCTTCTGGTAGGGCTCGTTCCGAAATTTTGGTTAACCTGGCTGAAATGCAGGCTGGATACAGTCTGGGTCCCTAAGCGAATTTAGCATGGGTCGGCCTTGTACCAAGCTGGTTTCCACCCTGATTCCAACCTGTTTTTTTAGCGATTCGGCCAATTACTGCATTGCCCTATAGGCGTGTCTTTCATAAACCAATTAGACTGATCGATTATTGTAGGGGAATTTGCGCAGGCTACATTCAAATTGAAAGCAAGGAAACTAAACCAACAGTGCCAAAATATTAGACCGAGATTCCAGCTAAAGCAATAAGGTGACAAACTTTGGAAAAGTTAAACGGATGAAATATGACATACCACTTCCGTTGTAGGCTTGCGGAGCTTTCACAGAGTAGCAACAAAACAGAAAGACAAATCCTCTGATGTCTCATAATACTAGTACTGATATGATTCAATAACAGACGAATTGGTCGCAATTTATGCAAAATGAAATTATGTTTATGAATGTCTAAGAGAACAAGCCAATATTTTAGACCAAATTGTGGCGGAGAGACAGGCTGGGCGAATCCAGCTCAGAACCAGGTTGAGAGTTATCCGTTAAGCGAAACGCGCTTCTGCCCATTACTCATGCGTTACTCTGCAATTGCATATCGTAGGCTCGTAGTATAAAAAATGATCGATACCGAGCATATATAGATGAGTATCATTTGAATCAAAGTGCCCTTCTGTTTTGTCACGGATTCACTTTATTGATTGAAAGTCAGTTGTCCAAACAAAATTAGGCTGCAAACTGAATATTAATTATTTATGTACAAAGAAGAGAAAAAATCAACATAAATAAAAGTGTATAATGATCCAAATAAATAATCCTCCTAAAGAAAAGATGATACAAGGCATCCAAATTTGCTGATGAGCCCTACGCATCTGCTGATATAATTATGTACCCCTGTTGTATCATTAGTGTCATAATTTATGAGGTGTGTGTGTAGGTGTGTTTGTGTGTACATCAGCGCCTCCAGTACCCCACCCACAGTAATGCTCACGCTCGCGGATGGGCAGTCAATCCCAAATCGCTCCAGGTAATGACGCTCTCTTGAGTCTTCGTTTTGTCATTTGCTTCGTTGGAGTACTACCTTATTTTTCATTTGTGTGATGATTGTGTTTTCACTATTTAGTTCAAGCTCTGTGATATTCTTCTACCAGAATCTCGAGCATCAGTTTCCCATACGTAGTGCAACACGGTCATTTGATTTCCGGTACTAAATTGAGCTGTTAAAGTCAAAAACAGTAACTTTAATTAAGGATAGCAATAAAGACGAGTTTGTCTTTTTGAGTTTCGGACTGATGTTTCCTCAAATTATGAGGATGAAGTGGTTGATGTTTGCTGTAATAGTTGTCATGGTTGACGCAGCTGATCGGCACCCTGTCATCAATGTTGAGATCGCCTCCCTGGGTCATATCTACCCGGATAATGGTGGATGTTTGCCGTATGCTGGACCATCGCAAGATATTGCACTGCAAATGATTCAGGAGAAATATCAGGGAACTTTCAATTTTTCGATGAGATATGTTTTTGACCGGAAAATCAAATCGTGCAACGAGCTGGCTGACAATGTCGTCGATCTGGCCTCAAATTGGTGGTTTAAGACGCGGAACAGGAACAGCATACCGGCTTTGATATTTCCAGGTTGGTTGCAGTGATATCTTACAAGGCATTGAGCCTGACGTTCGTGTATTGCTTTCCAATGAATGCAAAAAGGAAACACGATTATTTTTAGCTTGCACGGATCCGGAAACTTTCTCAATCAACCAAATTGCGGCTGCACATAACTTGCTTATGATCACAAGGTATGTATCCTGGCGTACATGTAGCTTTTTTCAGTATTTGATTGTGTCTCGGTCCTCGGATTTGCTTGTCCAAGGTTATAAATCCCTTTCATGTCTCCAATCGCAGCACCTCTCATACAGTATTTTATGTACCCTGGCGTCTTTGATATGAAGCAGTATTGAGCAAGGAAAAAATTTCCAAACAACTCAATTAAGTAAACAAAAATTTTCTTGCTCTAGTCTCTAATTTGTGTACAGAAAACCATGAATTCGCTCAAGTTCTATATGCTGTCTTCAGGGGCTGAATAGAAATATGAGAAGGTCAGTTTAATCTGGTCTGGTTTTGTCTCATAAATGATGTGGTATTGATTGAAAGGTTTTGACGACCAAAACTGCATAAATACTTCTACATATATATGTAAATCTGCAATGATCTTCGGAATTCAGTTGGCAATTCTTATTGAACGGGGGTTTGGGCACGTCAGAAGAATGTACTGCTGGTCAATATTGTTGTGAAAACTTGGACATGAAAAAACAACTTTGAAAACAATTATGAAGACAATTTTGATCCATCAAAGTTCGCCCATTGCATTATGTTTCGGTACATAAGCTAATGGATCTCATTGCTCAATCATTATCAAACCAATGGGGAACTTTTATCAGACCAAATTTTTCGAACATGGTTAATAACAAGCTGGAGACTTATGCTGTTCCTATGCATGTATGAAAGATTTCGAAGTTTAAAAAATCTCTCTACTAAAATATATTTGCGCTTCAGCATTGATAATCAAAACGTGATAAGGAATAAGACACTGAGCCCCACGTTCGTCTCGGTCGGCCACTACAACGACGGCTCATATTTCGACTTCTACAAAGCCATCGTGACAACCTACGCCTGGCGGTCGGTTTTCATCCTGATCGATGATGCAACTCGGGTGACCTATTTCTCTTCGGTTGGCAGTATTGCTGCATCCAGTTTGGCTGAGATTCCCGGCCAAGAAGTTACCGTTCGGCACCTCCAGAGACCAGCTGCGACGTTACTACAAAAAGCATTACAAGAATTTCGATCCATCAGCCGGGGTATGTATCACTAATGATTAGAATGAATGCCTTTGACCTCTGATCTGGGAATGACTCACGTTTTAGAATTCATTCAAGCGTATAATTTATGGATTTGTTTTAGTACTGCTGTTCTTTGGTCGAGCGGAAGGAGTCAGATTGCTACTCGTGAGTAACCGGCTGACGCCTTTTGTGATAAACCGCTTAATCGTTTGTTTATCATTTCTGTTCGGGGGCTTGGAACCACACTGTATGTGGCTCCACTCCTTTGTTCCTTTCGCCTTACGCCTGAAGCGGAGTTCTTGCTTTGTCATCATTTTCTACGACGGTTTGCCGTTTGTGCTGTGTGCGATCTGTTCGCTTTCACTAACACATGCAATGTCGGATTTTTTGTTGTTATATTCCCGTTCCTTTTCGCAGATCAACGCTTTCCTGCTGAACATGACAAACGGTGAATATGTGAGTGCTATTAAAACTAATGTGTTTGTTATTTGATAGTAAAAAAAGACCAAACCTATGTAGTTTGGTTGACAAAGCTCAGAGGTTAGTTCTCTCGAGCCTTAAATACTGAACGATCCAATAATAAAAATTTATCTCCACATCAGGCAGTGACTATGTCAGACCTCGCAATAAATCCCCACCACACATTCAACTTTAAAGTACATTGCATTAGAAAATAATTTGTTCGTTTAATATTCATTCATAAGAACACAAGATTATGCTTCTAAAGGTCCGAAACACTTGTGCATTAAAGGTCATGACCGCATTTACAACACTACCCGTTAACGCTGCAGTGTTGCGTCCCGTATTTCGTTGATTAATAGATCATTGCAATAACTTACTATGGAACTCGTTTCCGTCGTTTACTGGTTTCTGTGGCGACAACTTTTGAAAATGGAATGTGCCGCAGTTAGGACTGCGATTTTTCAGTTAGAAGTGTGACCACACATGCAAGTCACTTGAAATCGGATGGGAAGTACGAGGGTTATCACTCGTGCTTTTGGCATCCGGAAGAGTGACATCAACTGAAGGAGGAACAAATTGAGTCATGCTTCGCTATGCTACATACACGGCCAGAATTTCAGGCCGACTGCGTTAGAGCCACAGGCCTTTTATGATAAGAAGCGCGGCTCTAGCTCGGTCAGCGTAGCTTTCTGGTTTTGTATAGCAGACAGAATGAATCAGAATCACCCTAATACGAGTTTTAATGTGTCCCGATTTTGGCGCGGACAGAAACTCATTTTACGGACGAAAGTGTCACCCTTAATCTAGGACATTAAAAATCCGCTGCAGACATTTTTTGTATTTGTGCTGTATAAGGCTCACACAAAATTCTTCGCCACCCATAAATAAAATTCTGGGGCTGACAAAAAATGCATCTTCAGACTTTTTTTATGTGTGAAGGACATGGTTTTGTGTGTCACGAGTGTGGGAGGAATTCTGGTCGGACAAAGACTAAAAAAATTTTATTAGGGTCAGAGACACATACGCCGTTTCAGGATGACCTTGTTAGCATCTCTAAGAATCAGTCATTACTGTCCTAAATTGAAGGATCAAACACTCATATCAATGCCCACGATGTCAGTGGGGGGGGGGCAGAAAGAAGAAAATATCAATATACCTGAACGTGTGTCAGGAGACCGAGTAGCGACTTACAAAAAGCGCCTTTCGTTTGACAGTTTTTAAAAGGTGGGCGGAGTTGAGCGTGGGCTGGTGGACGTGGATGGGTGGATGAGGGTGGGCGTGAGTGGGCGTGGATGGGCGTGGGTAATAATGAATGGACGTGGGTGGGAGTGGGTAGTGAGCGCGCGCCCAACTTTACCCTTTAATATCCAGCGGCCATGTTGGTTGCAAATAATAATTTGCTGTTCTTTTCTCTCCCATGAATGATCTTGTCATGACAAAATCAAAACTTAAACCAATGCGACTCAAAAAGAGCGGCCTGAAAATTTACCCGCATGATAACTGCCCAATTAACCTATAAGCACATTTGTGGGGGGGTTGGGCCACCACCACGTTCGCTCATGCTAAACCCACCACTAAAAACTATTTGACTAATAAGTTGGAGGTTTCTTTTATAAATCTAGATGCATTGCATGATTGAAAACCCTCCCTCTATTTGTAAACTTCATTGCCGTTTTTTAGCTTGATGTGCCACTGTCTATAGGGGTTGTCCCATAACGTTCCGAACAACCAGACGTTAAACATATTTGTAAAACACATAGACGCCTTACGCTTTCACCAGTCATGCTCTTAAATGCAGAGTGTGACTTTAAAATCCAAGAAAACAAAAACTTTTAACTCCAAACTTAAAACTTTTAACTCCATTTACGATTATATATATTTATATACATTAATTACATATAGATAGCTCCGTCGCAGGCTATATCTTGTTTATTAATATCAAATCTTATTAGTTGCCAATAAAAAGATGTACGTCCACGTTACGTCCAGTAGGTTCTATCCTATCAGGAATAACCAATTGAAAAAGCGTGCAGCAAACGACATTCATTGGACTTTAACAGTGTTCGAACAAAAAATACTATTTATTAATGCTTGCACTACGCACTGTTGAAGTACCAATTATAATTAAAACAGATTGCTGGCAAGTTTTTTAGTTATGCAAATAATAATTTGAAGATAAAAATACGCAATCAACCTTTCAGTTTTTCCACTGCGCTGTTGAGTTACCAAGTTATTGTTAAAACGTTCCGCATACGAGTTTTTTCGAATTTTAATCCTGATATTTTAATATTGTAAATTGTTTGTTATTTATTTCAACTGTCTTGCTGAAGCAACAATTGACTTCAAGACGCACCGTTGCGTAATTATCTGAAATTATGACAAGAAATTTTGTGAGTCGAAATACGGCAACGTTTACTTATGTGAACAACAGGTCTTACAAATTTACTTTAGCAAAACTGCGCCTCAGCTAAGAGTTGTGAATTTGTTGATTAAGGCCACTCATTTAAATGTCCTATTATTAATGGGCTAGTTTTCTTACTAAAATTTAATAATTTGAAATTTCTTCTGCTATTTTGTTTTCAAAAATTTATCGGAGCCTGTCTTTTGTCTTGCATTATGGAAAGTATTTTAATAACCGATTCAAAGTTTGTGTGGCCTAATTCGAAAGAATTAGGTATAGCTATTTGGCCATTTCCAATGGAAAGCATCATCGACAACAATTTATCCCCTTCCGTTTTGGTATGTGAACTGGCTAAACAGCAATAATTACGCCCACTCTCACCATCCATGCCCACCCACCACGACTCACACCCAACCACGCCCATCCACATTCAACTACGTCAACCCACCCACGTCCACTTCCGCCCACCTTTTAAAAATTGCCCTTTGGTTCTGTGAATTTCTGGATGCGATTGCAAACCGGAATATTTACAGGATGAAGTATTACTACAGGGGATGAGAATACAATGTGGAATGCAGGTAACCTAATCGGTTCTGAGGAGAGACGCGATGTGTTCGCTGTAAGACAAATGAATAATGACAGGAGTCACACAACGCTGTCAAAGACTGCTTGAAGCGAGTCACAATCGCTTAGGGCGATATGAGACTAAATGGCAAGCCGTGTGGTACATTTGATGCTTGGGGCGCCAGGCAGTGCGACCCAACCATTACACACGGGTCTAAAAATTGTTAACTTCCAGTGACCTTTGAATGATAGTTAGAAAACAGTCGCACCGTTGCAATTTTGGTCAGGTGGTGTTTAAACTGCTGAGTCATTGACTCATATCAAACTGGCATAAATTGAAAAATATCGGACTAACTTGCCTTAAACTCTACTCATTAGTCCTAATCGCAGATAGTACAAAATTGGATACACTTGTATTTGCAGGTGTACATAACGGTTAAAAACTTTCTCAATGCCCCCCTTTTCGGGCACCTTGATTGGAACTATGGCGACGGGGACGACGAGGTAAACCAAAAACACACAACGAATCGTCAGCAAGAGAAGCAGAAAAATTACAATGACTCAACTAGTACCTGAAATGTTTACTTGCAACAGATTGCTAAAAAGGCATTTCCCTCGCTGTTGGTCATCCGGCCTGTAGACTATAACGACACCCTACCACAAACAAGTCGGCTGAATGCAACTGACATTTCACGGCGAGCGTTGGTCGACTATAACTTAACACTCTCCGTGGGCAACTTGGTAAACAAACCGAAATTACTTAACACGTCTTGGACACTTTCTAGCGCGACCATATAGCCTAACCGGGTTTCTTAATTCCAGCCAATGCCCAACGTTATTGCCTCGTACCTCTCTGTTGAAATATTTGCCCAGGTTCGACTAGACATTTTTATTTCAGTTTCACAAGGGAAGTCTCGCTACTTGTCAACTATTCGGAAGCATTTAAAACGTATCACTCAAACGCCAAGAATTCGCCCTGTCGACCGATACCAAAAGCTAGGGTTCAGCAGTTGAACTGGGCACATTTATTGCAAACTTAGCAAACTCGTGCTCTCCATTTGATGTCAATGAGAAGCTGCTGCTTGATTGAACGACTCTGGCAGTTGAAACAGCAGACACATTCATTGCCTCTCCTTCCTATAAATTACAATCGTTCAATCAACCAATATTTCAATTCCCCTATATACTGCCATGGGTAGGAGGAGCTCGCAAAGTTTGAAAATTGTTCACCCGATTCAACTGCCGAGCCCTAGCTTTTGGTATCAATCGATAAGGAAAATTCATACCTTTCAAATGGTACCTTCAAACTGTTTCAGAATAGGGGACAAGTAACGAGCATTTCTTTGTCAGACCAATCGAATCAGTATCTTCCGCTCTGTTTCTGCAGGTCCTGAATGCGTCTCTATCGTTATACGGCCCTGCCAGCCTTCGCGATGGGAGCCATCTGACTCGAATGATTATCAACAACTCCTTTGAAACCGATGTGGGGAGCATTGAGATTGACGGTCATGGGCAACGGACCGTCGACCTGATACTGTCTTATTACGACGTACAAAACCAAACTTTTACGGTAAAAACGCGCGAACACTTCCAGTTTCAAAACCGGAAGACGTGCTTTATATAAAAAAGGGGCGTGGAAACTTCCAAAATGACATGATCCAGTTTTGTCTACGTTTTTCTTAGCCGTTTGTTCATATGTCGACAAAGTCTGCCGAAACACGAATCATGCGTGACATCATTTGGACGAAAGGAAAACCGTGGCCTCCTCCCAATAGGCCTACTTGTGGGTACAATGGGGATTCCTGGAACTGTGGGACCAAGTCGAGTATTGGTAAGTATCGCAACCATTTTTAGTTATGAAAACGTTTACTGTATTTTAACAACTTCAAACGGGTTTTTAGTGCTCCCTGTTTCGCTGCCAATTAGTCTCATTCTGGTCGGACTGACTGCAGTTTTCATTTACTGGATCAGGCATGTATATCAACTATGAAATACGTGACATACATAGTAGACACATTTCGGTGTAGCCTAAATTATGAACTGACGCGATCAATGTTAGTATGGTAAACGATTTTTGTTTTTAGGTCTGGGCATGAACATTATTTGACAATCGATCACTGGATAATCGACGGCAGACTCCTGTTGCCTGTTATCGTTTGACGGTTTTCCATGATGTTGATGTGCAATGAAGTTCAAAGAACCGGCAAATGAAATGGAAGCTGATACTGGCTAACATAGCCACGTATGGATTTGATGCGAGGGGAAGCTGCTAGACGCCTTTCAGATATTACCAAGATTTTCTAACACGGCTTGTGCTCGCTACATCTGCAGTGAAGAATTAGTCATAACCCCTATTCCGCAAAAATGATCATTTTGTGCAATTAAAATTTTTTTTTTTTGAGTATGACTTGTTCTGGAAGTTTAAGCTGAATATTGCAATGTGTTCATAATTTCGATCGTTGTACTGCGCATTTTAAATATTCCTTTCAGTCTGCTTTTAATATATATTTCTGCATTAAAAATTGACTGAAAATAAATAAGGCTAAAAATACATGCATTTTTTGAGTTTGGAGGCCGGGGGTGGGGCAAGTCAGAACGATTGCTCAACCCCCCTCCACAGTCCCGCTTTACATCGAAGAATCCGATAAACCATAATACACTAGGATGCTCGGATAGAAAAACAATGGAAGGGAGAAAAGCAAGGTACCAAAGTTAATTCAGGAGATTTTCTGGGTTTTAAACGTACCGGGAAAAAAATGAAACAAATTCTTTCATCGTGTGAAACAACGCTTATTTAAGTTTTTGTAACGAGCGCCTGTAACAGGTTTTGGTCAAAATATAATTCTCGATTTTTGAAAGTATAAGCAAGCATACAATCTCTTAATGAGCCTTTTTCCCAACGGTGCGAGCCTCGAACCCTCCCCCCCGCCCCCAAGAGCTGAAATTAGCCCAGGTTGACTTTGGGGCACGCTGGCGTTTTGAAAAGTAATAATTTAATTTAATGTAAGAGTGCTTACCACGAACATTACTCATATTTATAATGCAAATTTGGGAGGTGATGACGATGGCCGCTTCTAGGTTTACATCACCACGGAAAAATTTGTTTACCCTTTATTTTATGACACACTGGATTGGCGGTACGGCGACGAAAATGACAAGGTAAGACAAACCAGCCGGACACAGATCACAATCCTAGTTTCCTGTTATTGCAGGTTGCGAGAGGTGCATTTGAATCCCTTCTCGTCATCAGATCTGTGGATTTTAACCAGACCCTTCCACCAGGTGGCGCTATGCATCCCGCCGAAATCTCACGGCGAGCGCTTTCAAATTACAATTTTTCTTTACCTCTTACTGAACAGGTAGCGTATCAATATAACCCTTGTGTAAACAATATATATCAGGAATTAATTTTTTGCAGCCCTTACCGAATCTCATCGCCCCGTATCTTTCAGTGGAAATGTTTGCACAGGTGCGTATCAATTCTCCTTCAAGAAGCCTTAAGAATGTCATGCGTTTTTGTTTTGTTTGTTTTGTGCACTGCTAGGTTTTGAATGAATCATTTGTCAAGTACGGGTCATCTAGTCTCAACGACGGTCGACGTTTGGCGGACATGTTTATTAATGAAACATTTGATACCTTCGTGGGGAACATCGCGATTGACGGCTTCGGACAACGTACTGTGGATTTCATATTGTCGGGGTTTGATGCCACAAACACAACCTTTACAGTAAGGAGTCAGTGAGGACAGTTGAGTTGCCCAGTGGCATATCAGTTGATCAACCCCGAAATACACCAAAACTATGCCTAAACGAGAGAGGGTCAGTCATTTCCATCCCGTATTTCTCTATAGCCGTTCCTGTTCATGAACACAAAGACTGGTGAAACGCAGGTTCTGAGGGATTTCTCCTGGACCGAGGGAAAGACATGGCCGCCTCGAAATGAACCAAAATGCGGCTTCAGTGGAGATTCATGGGACTGCCGGACGACCACAAATACAAATAGGTGACGTACAGATACATGTTCGACTGACTTGGGCAAGAATAATTTTCAATCGGTGTGGGGTTTTTTTTCCAAAATTATCTTTCCACACATCATGATTTTACATTGGGGTCTCGGGCTGAAAATCACATCCGCGGTTTCAGAAAAAAATATGAAAGACTTTGTGCTACGGGCCTGGGCTTGATTGATTGATTCATCAGCAGTTCCAAATTGTTTTTTATCTTAACCAATATTTTCCAGAACGTAAACTAATCTTTTAAATTTACTGGAAGACTTTCTTTTTCCGGACTTGTTTACCAATATTTCATTTCCCACTCGCAACAATGTTTCAAATTAAATTTGATCTATTTTTCAAGTTTGGCTTGAAGCTTTTAGCAAATTTAAAAAGTAGGTTGCTTTCTGAAAATATTGGTTGGGACAAAAAAATTGGAACTTGCTAATGAATCAATCAATCAAGCCTACGCGCGCAGCATAAAGTGGTTCGGCAGGACTTTTCTTTCTTATTTTTTTCTGAAATTGCAGATGTGATTTCCAGCGCGAGACCCCAACGTAATCATGTTATATAAACAGGTAATTGATAGAAAAAAACCATGCCGATTGGAATGAAAAATCTCCGTTCTCGCCCAATTGAGCAACATTCAACATGTTCATTCAACATGCAACTGAAACCCAAGGTCTCGTTTAGTGCTCTCGGCTTTTCTTCCTGCCATCCTCATTATGGCGTTGCTGGCTTTGTTTGCACTCTTCTACTGCTATAGGTATGAATACAGGGAGATGAGTCCGCAATCCATTACATACACTCTGATGGTGACACTTATAAGCTTTGTTATAGGTCCCATTACTCATCTGAAAAAGCGTCTTCTGATCACATTCTTTGGAGGCTTGACGAGATCGTACTACTGCCTGCCTTATAGACCGTATCGACGAGATTCTCGCGGAGATTTATGGTCTTGAACAATTTCTAACAACGCGCTTCGGAATAAAAATGAGCCAAGGGTCCATGTGCCATGTCTCATGTCGTTGGTGTTGACCCATTTTTATGAAGATTACGGATACTACGTAGTATTACTGTAATTTCGCGTTAGACAGGGACAGTCGTACTGGAGTGGAACGTGTTTACGGCTGTGTGCACCGTACACACAGCACAAGCGCCGCGTGGCCGATTAAACGTTACAGCTCTTACGCTGTCCCTGTCTTACGCGAAAACACAGTATATAATTTGTATACAGTGCTTTGCCCCCCCCCCGTCGCAAAAATCGAAAAAAGAGAGGAGTACTCACCCTTGCTGTGTTTTTTAAGAGTTTGAAAGAGTATGATATTACTCCCGTCTAACTCTTTCTCATTTTTCGAAAACTAAAGTTTGTAAGCAAGAGGGTGGTGCATCGCAAAAACAATCGACTAAGGCGCCTGCCCTGCCCCATTTCCCACTAAACGAGTCTATGTTTTTATATGATAGAACTTGTATTATTGTAGACGAATTTTCTTTTCGACAAAGCCTGATTAAACTAAACAGCAAGTCTCCGCCGACATCCTTTATTAAGCAATCAGGCTCAGGCACTTTCAAGAAAAAGCTCTGCTGCTGTGCAACATCACTTTATTCCTATTATCAGTTTATAGCTCACAACAGAGGCGCAGACTCGTGAATATACATCCCGTGCAGCCGTTTATCTTCCCGCACGGGTTGACGGCAAGCAGTTTCCGGTATCTCAGGGCTTCCGTCTACATCGTACTCTGTATATGTCTGCCAGCGTGGGCCTTACTCTATTTGCCATGCAACACAAGCTGTAAGTAGAGGCTACAGTATATGCAGGATAGTCTCGTGATTGTGTTGAGTGAGATTCGGGGAGTAGGGAAGCCATCAGCAGACAATTACGAGTCGGTTAGCCAGCTGGTGCGATCTCACACTCGCTAAATGTGTCATACTATCTTGGGAAATTATTCAAGTGCCGAATTCAAAATCATTTGGACATCTTTTTTTATTAAGACCTATTTATATGATAAACATAAATCTTTATTTCACTGCCATAGACAGGCGAATTTATTTTTGGTGAAATTTCAAAGCTGGAAATGGTCCCATTGCATTCACATTACCGATTGGTGCAATCGATTGATTGCATGATCTAAAACCATTTGCTTCCCCTTTTGGTTGATTGTTGATTGTCTGACTTTTTCCGACTTTAGAACTCGACAGGAGCTCTGCGACCCAGTCAGAAATCACAATTAATCAATCAATCGATTTCTCAAGTCGAAAATAGTCAGTCAATCAACAATCAACCAAAAGGAGAAGCAGATGGTTTTAGATCAAGCAATCAATTGATTGCACCAAGCGGTAATGTAAATGTAGTGGGACCGTTCCAACTTTGAAATTTCACCAAAAATAAATTCGCCTGTTTATGGCAGTGAAATAAAGTTTTATATTTATCGTTTAAATATGTTTTTATAAAAAAATATGTTTAAATGGTTCTGAATTCGGCACTTGAATAACTTCCATAGTAAGAATAACAGCGGAATCGTAATGAAAAGTGAGGTAACATGGTCATACTGTGCTCATGTTGCTGCTGGTCTTCACTGGAAAATTCCTCTGTACGTCGAAACAGGCAAAAAGATCTTTCCTGTAGGCATGAAATTTTGTGAGGGGGGGAGGGGGTAAGATGGTGTCTCTTCCAATCACTATAATCGCTCGCTTCGGGCTGTGAGGTTATCCTGGAAAACGGGTGTGTGTATAGGCGTCAAGACATTCTTCTTGCCTGATGAAAGGGATTAAAACGTGCCAGATATTCCACCGAAGGTACCACTATGTCTGATATCAGAAAAAGCCATTAGTACAACAAGCGCAACTGCATGCGGTTTGCAATCGTTCTAGTTTGCTCTTGGGTCTAATCGAACGGTGAGTGTCCTAGGTTTTCTTAAAGTGCCATATTTCTTAGACGAAGTACCCTTAATGCGGTTCTGTGCTGCGCTGCTGTGTTGCTCAATTTGATGTAGACCTTGACCTACAATTTGTTTATTCGCAACGGCTAGATATAATTTTAGGTATATTGTGCAAGCTGGGTTGCTCAGATGTCAGCCGGATGGGTAACGGTTGACACTACTAGGGAGTTTTAGCACAGCGTTTTTGGAAAGTACGGTGTCGTTATAACTGGGAGTTGGAGTTAAAGAGGTACATACGTGTTAACACAATATCAATCTGACAGCAAGTCTCTGTTGAGTAGTTGGAGTTCAAAAAGTGGAAGTGAACGACCTGGAAGGATGGGCAGAGGCTGTACGTCGAGGAAGTACATTGTCTTCACTGTGCTGACGTTGAGCGTGATTGTGTGCTCTGCTCCCGACTTGATTTTTTACCTGCTGGTGGGCTTCGTTCCAAAATTTTGGAATCAGAAGTTTTACAAGGCGGCAGGCCTGATGTACTCGTGTGAGACTGTCGTTGATCCCGTAATGTTCGTGCTAGTGTTGGGTAAGTGGCGGAATACGGCACCACGCCAACAACCAATCCAATGAGATACAGTGTGCACAGTGTTTTTCTTTCTAGTTACCCCTGTTGCTCAGGACGTAATCGCGTATTGGTTAGCTACTCCTGGCTGTAAACGTTGCGGCATGTACGCAATTCTAAACTCTGGTTCACATAGTCAATCTCAAGTGAGATTCATACGGCGCCGCCTTTATTAAATTAGACTAAAAGTTCCGTTTCTGTTCTACAGGGGCGGACAGCAAAGTTGGACTAGTTTGCGCGCCATCGAATAGCTGATTAGGTTCTTCTGTAACAACCCACCCACACTGTTTTTGAGTAAAACCAAGCCAGCCGTTGTAAAAAACGATTTGTTGACGATTGAACAATCAACCATGCCTGCTCCAATTGATTCTGAAACGAGGGGCGCCATCTTGGCCCACCATCAGAACGGCCACTCTCATAAAAAAATAGTCGATGCTTTGTTTGACCTGGGCTTTTTGATTTCGAAATCTACTTTCACTCGCGTTATCACAGAATTTGAACGGGAGAAGCGAGGAATTCTCAAACTAGCAAAAAAGCTTTGTCCCCAGTGCCTGCCGTCCAAGCGTACCGAGGATCTCATCAAAAAAGTGGACGCAGCGACGGATGTGGATAATCCTCCCACCCTGGACCAAATGGCTGAACGGTACGATGTCTCTGAAATGACAATTCGTCGAATTTTGAGCAAAAATCTGAAATCGGACTTGCTGAAGAAGACCAAAACGCATGCCCTGTCAAACAAGCAAGCGCAGCAGCGTCTTGACCGCGGGCCTCTGTTTCTCAAGCTTCTGGGGGGTGACCGATGGAAGAATGTAGTGCCTTTTGATGAGTTCTGGTTGTCTATGAACGATTGTGGTGGAATCCGGGACTGTTACTATCGGAAGAAGGGAAAACCAGTTCCTGAAAGTCGCACTAAAAATTTGAAACAGACATTCCCCAAAAAGGTGATGTGCGCCGCAGGAGTGTCGTACAGCGGTGCGACGGGCATCTACTTCGTCCCACCGACTAACAAAATCAATTCAGCGTTCTTCCTCAATAATATCGTGAAACCAATGGTGGAAAAAGACGTCCCCAGATTCTTCCCGGGAGAGGAACACAAAGTCATCCTCCACTTTGATAGTGCTTCAAGTCACACGACACCTGCGGTCTACTCTTATCTCAAATCAAAAAAATTCAAGTACATCAGGAAAGAGGATTGGATGGCCAACAGCCCTGACCTGAGTTCTATGGATTTTAGTCCGAATGGGATTTTTAAAAAATCAATGTTTAAAAAAAATTCCAAAGGCATCCCTGGTTTGCAACGTGCAGCGCGCCTAAACTAGACTAAGAGTGAGCAGTAACTAATTTCTATCAAACCAAAACTATACTATTACATAACTACCAAACACAACTATACCGTTGATATCTCGCTGACTTTGCCGTCAAAAGAATTGTGTGAATCAGACATTTCGGACGTTTCGGACAGATTCACATTAACCGGGTACGGTCATACTTTCTGAGTTGGTTTCGAAATGCGTCATCCCGTTCTAAAATGGGATCGAACGCCGGAAATTGATAAATCTGTTCAGCCGTTATGATCCATGTATCCATTTTATTCAGTGAATTGCGCATTCCCAGTATCCGATATCGAATACCCTTCCAATCGTAACTGTGACAAGTGCCGATGCGTTAATGAGAGCCAGTGAGCAGACAACCGTAGTAAAGTAAACAATATAACTGTATGCCTGGATAAAGGAGTTTCAAAAAGTGCAACAGCGCAGCAACAACTTCATGGAAACGCATGTCATGTTAAATTTGTTGTTGGCGTTCTGATGTTTTATGCATCCACGGTCCTATTGACCGGTGATACCCAAGCAATGAACAAGGTTGTATTTGCTCAAAACCTCAAGCAAAATTTGCGCATGTGCTGGAATGGGTAATTGGTCACCTGACACTGTTGATCCGAATCGTTTGTTGAAAGGAGTAGATTTAAAACACCGTAATTTTAATAGACATCCTGCATTTCATTATTTTGTGCCACGGTTTCGAATCGGCATTGATCGAGTGGTCATTTTTGGCAGCGTTCGGCGGTTTCTCCCACCGCTTGAATAGTTCAGCAATTTTCAATTTTGCACAAAAAAGGAGCATCATAAAGAAAAGATAACAGTGAAAAGTTTAAGCCACTTAATGATCCATCAGTTAATCGGCACATAAGAGCCCAGATTCTATAACAGCTGCATCGAGTCCGGACATTGGGACGGCCGTCAATCCATTAAGAATTATGCCTTGATCCTATATAAGTCTACTTAGACAGATTTCAATCTCCTCATAATAAAATCATCATCAATGAGCATTATTGCGTTAGCGTACATTTCCAGACTAGCTGATTTCGGCAGTTATACCGCTTTCTATTAGAGAGGCCAATGGTACAATGTCGAACATCACCGTCGAATTTTGGTCACCGAACGACACATTCACAAACCGGACTGGATTATTTCGCTGCCAGTCCGAGACTCCACAAGATTGGGCTTCCCGCACATTCGGCACAGCCATCACCATCACACAGCTGTTCAACCTCATCATCTTCGCCCTGTGGCACAACAAAGAGCCCTATGTCCTGCTGCATGTATGCCTAACCGTAGCCTCCTTCATGGCCGGGGTGACCATCGTCTTAATCGGACCGTTGGGCCACCTGCCCTACACACCCGTCAATACCTTCATCAACATCTTCATCGGCATTAGCGTGCTGACATGGATCAACAGCGCCGTCATTTTTGCCAATTTCGCTATCAGCGTGGACCGTTGGCTGTCGGTCGAGTTCGTTGTCAAGTACCGTGCGTCCATCACCCACCGTAAAGCCTTGGTTGCCGGCATACTGACAACCTTCGGCGCGACACTGATCTTGAATGTTCCAGGTTCGATAGTCTTTCGGAACAATCAGCACTTTGAGCCATGTGCAGGACTCCGCACAAATGCATTGCCAGGGGACGTGGTATTCTTAATTTGGCTGACGGTAAAGGGTCCGGTGCTTTTTCCGCTGTTGTTCCTGAGCCAGCTGCGAATTATGATAGTGGCTGTCAGGCTAAAATTACAAGCCTACCGACGTCGCCATCGACTGGAAGTGCTGCCGGCAGGCCAAGCCCCTCCGTGCGAAATCTTGGTCATCTACTGGGACTCTTTCATGTGCAGTATGACCATCGTATTTTCCACGCTCATTTCCAATATACCCAACTACATAATGATAATTGTAAAAGGCGCGCCTCCTTCGGCTAGACTGGCTGGCGTCTACATGACCTTGGTTCAACACTGCATTTCCCCGGTGATCTACCTGCTGTTTTGGCCGCTCTACAGACAGGCGGTGATCCGTCTTTTCAGACGTGTGCGAGCCGTCGTGCGAGCAGTCATTAAGCCTAATACACGCGTAGATCCCCACTCTAGGAAGAGGAGACAGCCTCAAATCCCTCAAATCCCTGGGTAGCAGCCTCAAATCCTTGCAACGAACTGACCTTTTCATCTGAGCTGACGCGTTCTGCCTTACAACCAAGCCGTGTTATACTTGCGTCACACGTACATGTATTATCTTTTTATAATCACGCTAATTTCGGCAAAGAGTGTACAGAGGCCGATTCATTTGTTTGTGGCCGATTTTTATTAATTCTAAAATAAATACTAAAATTTCTCATGTCCACTCAAAATGTATTTAATATGATGACCGCCCTTCTTGATCATCATTTCGACGCGACCGGGCCAAGATTTGAGAGCTCTATAAATTTTGCGCTGGTCAAGCGTGGACCACACTGAAGTCATAACACATTCCAAGCCCCTGACAGTAGTCGGAGCCTTGTTAAACAATTCCCATTTAAAAATCCCGTTCACACAAAAATTCATCGGAGCCAAATTAGAGCTGTTACCCATCCAATCCTCTTTCGGACTGAACCGAATTCGGGCCGAACAAAGCCAATCTTGTGTGAGTTTCAACGCAAGGCAGGGGGCGGAGTCATGGTGGAAGACAGTTTTCTTCAAAAGCTTCCCAGGGAACAAACGAGGCACGTCATCTCGAAACATCAGCTTGAGGACTTTTTCGATGTAGTACTTGGAGTTTATTTTCGCACTTGGTTCGATGAAACGAATCTTGGTCTTCCCACAATTGCAAACTCCCGCAATGAACATCACGTTTTTAGGATGAGATTCCTTCCAGAACTTTGTCCAACTTTCCTTCGTGTGTTCTCCCCGGAATTCGTAGTAAATCCTCCACCATCTTTTGCAAATGGTGAGGTACACCCAGCCCTCATCAATCGTCAAGATATTTTCCCATTTTCGACCGCTGATCCAATTCAGGAAGCGTGGATCTCGTGCGAGGCCTTGTTGAATCATCACATCCGACAGCCTGTGCACCTTGTACTTTTTCCGCACCTTCCCCTCCAATTCCTCGCTGATGACGCGCTGAATTGTGGTCTGCGATACTTCCAGCTCAAGAGCGATCTGAGATTGAATCAGCGGGTTGGGTCCAGTCGTGGCCTTCTTGACTTTTTTGAGAAGCGCTGCAGTCTTCACTTATGCCTTGCCGGAGTTCGTCGCTTTCGATGGTGGTTTGGATCGGCCGGCGTCTTACGCTGCATTTTCTCTGAAGAATTTGTTGACTACAGACTTGGAAACAGCGATATTCCGTAGAAATAGTGCTTTCACAATTTCGGGGCCGAATGTTTAAGAGTGTGCAAGGTCAAAATGGAGTGACGCACTTCCAAAGCTAATTTACGAAGCATTTTTAACACCCACTGCAATCACTAAACTCTTGAAGCACGGCAAACTGGTCTGATCAGCTGTTCAATCACTGAGATGGATTGTGCAATGTGAGGCGCGCGCACACAGAATTAAAAACGAGGCCGGCCACAAACAAATGAATCGGCCTCTGTATATTTGTACTCATCGCAGATCTCGGTCGTCCTTAACGATCATCTCACACGCTTGCTGCGCCATGTTTTCCTACACCATAATTACTAACGAGGGGTCGGAATGGAATTAAACACCCCGATTTTCCTGAATTTTTTTTCACAAATATTGGATTAAATATGGGGATTTTAGAAAAATAATTCATTTGCAATTGAACCCTGGATTTGGCAGAAAAAATTCCGAAGTTCCCGGAATGCATAACCCCTTTACCGTAAACTTTGACCGTTGACTGGCTGATTTATTCACATGGAAAACATCTTTTTATTTTTTATCCCCCTTAACGGCGTTCCAGTATTTATTTTGCGCTAACGAAAGACATCGAAACTTGATTTTAGAGAAAAAAAGAAAGAAAACAACCCACACGGTTGTGGAGATAATTGAAAGAAAGTCTCGCCATGTAAATGTTTCACACGGGAAAACGACTGCCGGGTCACGAATTGTCGGGAAAATTGATTTTCGAACGAGTTCGGGACATTTAAATTTCGAGTGGGTTCGGGAAAGTTTGACTGGCAGGGCCAGTCTGGTCCAAACTAAAAATACTGTTTAAAAAGTGCCTGATAACTTCATGAGAAGTGATCCATGAATCAATTCATAGTTCAGACCTTTCACCAGCTCGGCAACCAGCCACTCCTTGAGTGTATAGAAAATCAATGCAAAGTCAATGAAAAAATTATGGCCATTGGCCACTATCTAAAAACTACCTGACCCGTCTATGGGTCGTAAGCGAGTGAACGACACTATTGCCCTTTTTTGACGCCGCTACAATAGTCTACGTAAACCAGCGGACAATTTTCCAAAAATAGTCAACAAAACATTTAAAGAAAAGAATAAAGCGCTCCGAGCGCGGTGTTCTTTCAACGACTGCACTTATTTTATGAAGTGGAAAATTGTATAATGACATGGGATTTGGACTTGTAGACTAAGACCATCCCAGTTGAAAGACCATCCCGATCCTTTGAGAAGCCGTTGTTTTGTAACATTAACAAGTCCATCCGTTAATTTGGCCAGAAGCGCAAGATTTCTGGCATTTCTAGTTGATAAGATGTTTTTCGGTGATTGCTCATTTTTGGGTTTCGGATCAGACCATGGGGATCAAATTTCAGCATAAGACTGGTACAGCACTCTACAGTGTAAAACAAGCGATTGCTACCGTACACAATGTACTGTAGAATCGGGATACTTGCGCCACAAGCTCATGCTGGCAGTCCAAAAACCGGCGCAAGTTATCCCGATTCTACAGTACAGTAGGTCAAAATTGTCGTTTCGCCCACACGGTCTGCCATATAAAGCAGTGGTAAGCCGTGTGAGACATTTGCATGGCGAGACCTTGCATTAATTCTCTCCACCACTGTGTGGGTTGTTTTCGTTCTCATGGTTGTTTTTTTTATCAAGTTTTGATGTCTTTCAATAACATAATAAAATTATGTTTCTGGAACGCCAATAAGGGGGATAAAAAAATAAAGACGTTTTGCATGTGAATGAATCAACCGATCAACGGTTTAAGTTTACGGTAAAGGGGATGTGCATTCCGGGAACTTCGGAGTTTTTACTGCCAAATCAAGGGCTCAATTGAAAATGAAATATTTTTCTAAAATCTACATATTTAGTCCACTATTTGTGGAAAAAATTCTCAGAAAAATCAGGGTGTGTAATTCCATTCCGACCCCACGTAAGAGGATGTGTTTCCTACTTCCTAATAGATGTGTAAACCGAAATAGACGTGTACTTGATCGCTCATTCTAGAATATCGGTGGATCTTAACCATCGCCTCGCACGTTTGTGTCGCCGGGTTTTCTGTAGCATACATACGCACATCCTGCATTTCTTGTTTCATTATGAATAGAGTTTTTTTTTCAAATAAGTTGTATAGAGGAGCGAGCATTCATCCAACATTTCGGTCGCTTTTAATTCTCACCACTCTCCTTTGTTTGTTAAATTCATATCAACAAAATTCAACAGTTTAGCTCTCATCTAAGGTCTTAGTCGTTCCTAACTGTCACCAAGCACGTTTCCTTTACTACAATACATGTACTATACTTTCGGTCAGGTCCTATTCCGCACCTCATAATCGCAGTCATCCTACATCTTGGTCAGTCTTATTTATCTATTTCTAACATGCTCACCTCGCTATGCATCCCCTTTAACACTTCCTCAAAGATAATATTTTTTGGTAATAGAGGCGTCGATCTCAGCCTATCATCTATCGATATAATATCTATTGCCTAGCGAGGAATCTAAACGAAATTGTTCAATATGATGACCGCTCAGGCCTGAGTCTCACGTCTGCCACCGAATTTTCGTCAATCGCCTCTTCATGACATCTCGCAGGTTTCTGCGCACAAGGTCAATAATGGCCTCTCAATTTTTTCACCGGTTTGTTTCATCAAAAAATTTAATAAAAGTAATGATAACAAAAACGTTCGGAAATGATTTTCTATATTAAATGTGATTTCCTCCATTGAGGATAACCGTTTCGTCTGTGCGAATCCTTTCATGTTGAGTCACACACAACAAAAACTGAGGTAAGCAGCAGCAGAACGACTGGATTTGTCTTGCTTAGCGCACCAACACATTAATTTGCGTATGACTGTTAGAGACTGATTTTGATACATTGTTATTTTACCGTAAATATACCCGACAACAAATTTAGACTACCGTATGCGTTAAAGATAGATTTATGAGTAGATAAATATTGGAGTCTGGTCGGAGCCAACCTATAACTTAAGNTATTTTACCGTAAATATACCCGACAACAAATTTAGACTACCGTATGCGTTAAAGATAGATTTATGAGTAGATAAATATTGGAGTCTGGTCGGAGCCAACCTATAACTTAAGTCTTATCCTTAACTAAAAGTTACGGTTAGCGTTAACGTATGGCGCTTAATTTGTGTGTTCGGTGACCAACCATATCAAAACATTAAATTATCAGCTGGTCTTAGAAATCTTAAAATACAGGTTCTTAAGCAAATCAATTATAAAAATATAATCCATTCTGAAATATAATCAATATAAAGATAAAATTGATCACGGATCTGGCCTGGATAGTGCAATTCTGAAATATAATCATTATAAACATAAAATTGATGACGGATCTGGCCTGGATAGTGCGCAAGCTGACAGTACGAACAACAAAAATACAGCGAAAAATCGAGCCATTAATTGATTGATTGCGTATACAGCTAATTCAAGTCACAAACCAACGCTCGATTGATTGATTGATGTGCGATAGATTAAACTCTAAATTAGCTTCTGAATGTCTTGAAATCAACAGTTTTCCCTTGCCTTGAATAATTGTTCTGAATCCAAGTATAAAATCATTCCAAGCATTCCAGTTTAAAATTCCGCAATGTGGCGGAGCGGACGCCCGCTACCGTCAGCGGAGCGGTCTTTCCAGGTCGGAACCAGGACCCCTCACGGTAGGGCCAAGGGCTGGACAAAGGGGCAAAATGCACTTTGTTCAAGATTGAACCCAAAATTCGCTTCTTATCCTTGATCTTTTTGAAACTTGTGAGAGTCTGGTGGTCTAATTTCCTGGGGCCTGGGATTTCAAAACCATTCCAAAAACATCAGTATTTCGTTTATATTTGAGGTTTGGTGAAGTCTAAGGTAATCTTCTTATTGGTAAATACAAATTTGAAGTTCAAAACATTCAAGAACAGTCCAAATTTAATGAAAATCTGACGTTTTTGAAAATGTTTTGAAAATCAGAACCCACACCCCCACAAGTGTGAAAATGATCAGAGACAAGAGGCCAAATTTTGGGTCAATCTTGAAAAACAGCATTTTGCCTCTTTGCCCACCCTTTGGCCCTACTGGGAAGGGTCCTGTTTCGGACATTTAAGGATCCTAAACGAGCCTCTGTCTTTGGTTGGTCTGATTGATAGAGCCAGAAAAACTGCCACAGAAAACAGTTGACCATCTAATATATAGGAGGAACTGTTAGCCCTGCTCGTAATGAGGCTGCATGTTCAAGATGCGGGCCTTTTTTTCTGTTCCATTTGAACATGGGATCGTTTCTTCTTTCAACGTGTAACCCAGTTAAACAAAAGGCAAACAACAACAAAACCTGCAATTTAACGGGCCGACGGTGATTTTATTTTTCCACGACCCTGCGTATGAGCGCCTTATTCTTAAATCATTAATCCTCTAGTACTGGCAGCATTCTTTAATGCTAGGCTTTTCAGTGCTCAACGTAAATAAACTAGCAGAAAGCATTTAATCCTGCCTAGCTTATGAGATAAACACCCAATTGGGGACTTGAAATTGGCACTGACGTTTTTAGAATTTGCAAAATATTGCTCGCTTCAGAAAACGGTTTAAAAGTTGTGTCTATAGTAAAATTTTGCCTCAACTTTTCATGAAAAGGGGTGCGCGCATAACCTTTGGCAAATAAAAAGGTTGTTCGAGTTGTGAGTATGGCATAAGGTTGTATGGGCCTGTGAATATAGCCCTCTTCTTAACATTGGCTTATCAAAAACAACAGCTGTGTCACTTGTGCAGGAAAACAAATATGAACTCATACCACATGCTTTAGACGTACAGTATAAAACAAATGCCTTTCGATGGGCTCAAAGGAAAAGTCAAACACTGATAGGAAACTGTCGCTCCGATCACTGGTTTGGTCATGTGCATGGAAATTCTATAACGAGTCAAAAGTATGGGAGGATCAGCTCACACGTTTAAGGAAAGGGTGACACTACTACCATTGAGCATGAGAGAAAAAGAATCGTTGTCAATCGTATGTTCGAATCGTTTGATGAGAGGAATAGATTTGAAACACCGTAATTTTAATAGACATCCTGCATTTCATTATTTTGTGCCACTGTTTCGAATCGGCATTGATCGAGTGGTCATTTTTGGCAGCGTTCGGCGGTTTCTCCCACCGCTTGAATAGTTCAGCAATTTTCAATTTTGCACAAAAAAGGAGCATCATAAAGAAAAGATAACAGTGAAAAGGTTAAGCCACTTAATGATCCATCAGTTAATTGGCACATAAGAGCCAAGATTCTATAATAGCTGCATCGAATCCGGACATTGGGACGGCCGTCAATCCATTAAGAATCATGCCTTGATCCTATATAAGTCTACTTAGACAGATTTCAATCTCCTCATAATAAAATCATCATCAATGAGCATTATTGCGTTAGCGTACATTTCCAGACTAGCTGATTTCGGCAGTTATACCCCTTTCTATTAGAAAGGCCAATGGTACAATGTCGAACATCACCGTCGAATTCTGGTCACCGAACGACACATTCACAAACCGGACTGGACCATTTCGATGCCGGTCCGAGACGCCCCAAGATTGGATGGCTCGCACATTCGGCACAGCCATCACCACCACACAGCTGCTCAACCTCATCATCTTTGCCCTGTGGCGCAACAAAGAACCCTACGTCCTGCTGCATGTGTGCCTGACCGTAGCCTCCTTCATGGCTGGGGTGTCCATCATTATACCCGGACCGTTGGGTTACCTACCCTACACACCCGTCAATACGTTCCTCAATGTCTTCATCGGCATTTGTGTTCTGACATGGGCCAACAGCGCCGTCATTTTCGCCAACTTCGCCATCAGCGTGGACCGTTGGCTATCAGTCGAGTTCGCCATCAAATACCGTGCGTCCATCACCCACCGCAAAACCCTGGTAGCCGGTGTTCTGACAACCTTCGGAGCAACACTAATTCTGAATGTTCCAACTTTCACTATCTTTTGGAAAAATCAGCACTTTGAACCCTGTGCAGGACTCCGCACAGACGCATTGGCAGGGGGCGTTGCATTCTTAATTTGGCTGGCGTTAAAGGGTCCGGTGCTTTTTCCGCTGTTGTTCCTGAGCCAGCTGCGAATTATGATAGTGGCTGTCGGGCTGAAATTACAAGCCTACCGACGTTGCCATCGACAGGAAGTGCTGCCGGCGGGCCACGGCCCTCCCCAAGAAATCTTAGTCATTTATTGGGGCTCTTTCACATGCAGTATGACCATCGTCTTTTTTACACTAATTTCCAACGTGCCAAACTACCTGATGGTAATCGTACAAGGCGTGCCTCTTTCGGCGAGACTGGTTGGTGTCTACATGACCTTGGTGCAACACTGTATTTCCCCGGTGATCTACCTGCTGTTTTGGCCGCTCTACAGACAGGCGGTGATCCGTCTTTTCAGACGGGTACGAGCCGTCGTGCGAGCAGTCATAAAGCCTAATACACGAGTAGGTACCCACTCTAGGAAGAGGAGAGAGCCTCAAATCCCTCAAATCCCTGGGGAGCAGCCTGAAATCTCTGCAACGAACTGACCTTTTCATCTGAGTTGACGCGTTATTGCTTTATACCCTGGCCGTGTTATACTTGCATCACACGTACATGTATTTTATCTTAATAATCACTCTCTTATTTCGGCAAAGGGTGTAAATTTGTACTCTTCGCTGATCTCTGTCGTCCTTAGAGATGGTCCCGCACGCTTGCTTCGCCATGCTTTTCTGCACCATAATTACTTAAAAAATGTGTTTCCTACCTCTTAATAGATGTATAGACCCAAATAGACGTCTACATGATCGCTCATTCTAGAATATCGGTGGATCTTAACCATCGCCTCGCACGTTTGCGTCGCCGGGTTTTCTGTAGCATACATACGCACATCCTGCATTTCTTGTTTCATTATGAATAGAGTTTTTTTTTCAAATAAGTTGTATAGAGGAGCGAGCATTCATTCAACATTTCGGTATCTTTTAATTGTCACCAAAATTCTTTGTTTTCGCTGTTTCTTGTATCATACGAATGTTATGGGATGTATTTTGTGCAATTTAATAAATTCATATCAACAAAATTCAGCAATTGAGCTCTCATTCAAGATCTCAGTCGTTCTTAACTGTCACCAAGCACGTTTCCATTACTATAGTACATGTACCATACTTTCGGTCAGGTCCTATTTCGCACCTCGTAATTGCAGTCATCCTACATTTTGGTCAGTCTTAACTATCTATTTCTAACATATTCACGTCGCTATGCATCCCTTTAACACTTCCTCAAGGATGATATTTTTTGGTGATAGAGGCGTCGATCTAAGCGTATCAAATATCGATGTAACATCTATCGCCAGCACGCTTACTTTCTGTCGTCACTCACGCACTGAATGTTATTCGCAATTTGACATCACGTTCGGTGCAGCTAGTTATGAATAAGTTATTTCCTGACTTTTCACGTGACTCTTTTCATTTTCACCTATCACTGATTTATTGCCCTCCGCACCTCCTATCTCTGACTGAGTGCTCGTGATAATAAAATTTACCGTCCCGTGAAGGCAACTGTTGTCATTCTGTAAAAACGTCTGTGGCGTTGCATGAGGAAGCGAATTAACAGTGTATCATGACGTAAAATGTAATGGAAAGTAAATTCACGTATGTTTACAGTTTCAACAAAACAGGAGACAAAATTAAGACAAGATATGTTATAAGGTAGCAACGGCAATAGTAGCAACCAGATTTAAGGATTAAATATTTCCCATTAAGGACACCCAAAGAGGGCCATCCAAAACGTGCATTTTCTCACCGAGTAAAATCAAAACGACGTTGCTCAATATGATGCCCGCCCAGGTTGGAGTCTCACGTCTGTGACCGAATTTTTGTCAATCACCTCTTCATGACATCTCGCAGGTTTCCGCGCACAAGGTCAATAATGGCCTCTCGGAGATCACGTAACGCTAGAGGGAACAGAATTGTGTCTACAACGATCCGAACGGTGAAAAAAGTACCACTTCCGCCTTCCAAATCCTTCCCGAAGCAAGTAAGACGCACCCACTGCACTCATAGTCGTATGGATTAAGTTTGGTGTCCAGCAGATGGCCACGCTGACAATCAGCGCTACCAACCCTGACAACCCTTTATAGGCTTTCCCACTGACAGGCTGAACACCTGCTAACACCATCGATCTCTGAACTCGCTTTCTCCGTAGTCGTGACAACACTGCTACACCCAGCAGCGGGGGGGGGGGATTTGGCCCGTTTGGAAGCAAGTTTCAAGAGACCATATAGTGGCCAATTTCGCTACATGTAATTATGTACTTCCTTTGATTGAATGCGCTTAGGTACAGACATGCTTAGGTACAACAGTACCAGCTGCTCCGAACATAGGTTCCTATCCAGATGGCTGTACCTATGTACTTCTATACCTAGGTACAGGCAAACAAAGGTACTAACTACTATGACACGACTGCTCTCCTGCATCCGTACGAATGGCTGTATCTACGTACTTATGTACCTAGGTACTCGCATATTTAGGTACAATGATTCACAATACCTGCGACGTTCGGAGGACGTACCTGTCCCAAACTTTGAAATTCCGCCAAAAATGTTCTTGGGACCACAAAGGCAAATTAAATTTTTGCAATTAACATAAATATCATACTGCAGTTTCACGATTATAACACCTGGTTTAACACCGCATACGTCACATGTATTTCTGTGATAAGTAAACGCGCGCACGCACATGGACATGCAGTGACACACGACCGAAGGGAAAAACATAATTGTAATAGTGAAGCTACAGTAACACTATAAAAATATCATTTAAAATCGTTTTTGGGGTGGTCGTCTGAAAACTTAAACAGACGCCCAGCAGTCGGTCTAATTGGTTAGCACAAGGACTATTTAAAATGGTCCAATTTGAAAAAATTATCTAAGCAGCTTAATCAAGGAAAATATAATTTGCAGAACGCAGTCCACTTCGCAACAATTTTTTTTAACCATGGAAATGAATAACAGAATATTCGGGAGGATGCAGCCAAACTCTAGCAGTTGTGAAATGGGCCGCCATTTTAGCTTGATTCCTTTGACCCAGACAACTGAAAACATTTAATTCACACGATCTTTCTCTCAAAAGCTGAATTTACTTTTTTGAACAGCTGACGCATGGGTAATGCATGTCGCATTTTCGGCCTTTAGAAAGGGGACTCCCACACAAAAAAATCACCGAAATGTCATCTTTAGATTACAGTCGCCCCATTGCAATCAGTTTAGCGGTTTGGTTAGCAGTAGAAAAATTATGGACGTGCAGAAGGATAATTGCATAATTGAAAAACAAAAATATTAATGCACTCAATTTTTGGCGTCTGCAGTTCACTCCAAATTTCAATCCAAATTAATATTCAAAAGTTTTGGTTAAAACACTATTCACTGGATATAAGGGGAGCTGCTGGTTTGCCATAATAAAAAATTAACCGCATTTCCTCAATCCTAGAATCATAATGACTTTCAACTGCGCTCTAATCTTAAATTGTAGTGTTGTAAGTTTTCCTTTAAACTAACTAGTGCAAGTCAATTGCGAAAGCTGTTCCAGACATAATCGGCGCCGTGAAATAAAAAATTTACCAATTTCATATCCCCAATTCGAGAGATGGCCCGGCGAGAATTGTTGAGAGATGCGTCTCCTTATGTTAGGGAAACCTTCACTTTTTGAAAACACGGGGATGCTAAGAACGCTATAATTTGATATTAACCCAAATCTGACATCAGTAGCTATTAAACTGTAAATACTTCGTAATCTAATTGAAAACAACAAGCAATGTGACCAGAAGTTTTTTAATTTGATTGATTGATTTTGTCTGCGTTGTTTGCCAGAAATCGGTTGTCCATTCCAAAGGGTGTTGAGCATACTGTATAATCTGGATGAACACGTGGGCATAATTGTTGGCCAATCGAACGATCGTTTATATTGTCCACCGGTGCGGTAAATTCTGCCCGTACGATTGCAGCATTACGCTCGTAACCCATCAGTTAACCATTAGATTTTTATAAAAAAAATTGTTCATTACAAATTAGAATCCAGCTCGACTTCCTCCACGAAAGAATGCTCGTTAAAAAAATTAAAGAAATCAGTGGAAGAAATCCTGTTTTAAACGCAAGAGGAATCAACAATCAAATTTTAAAGACCGAGCGCGTCAAATCAACAATCAATTGATCGCAGTATTATGCTCCAATTTCTGAATCAATCAAACACTGGTAGCAATTTACGTGTAATCTGTTCAACTGAACATGTTCCCGTGTTTTTATCTAGATTATACAGTAACTTGTTTGCGCAAAGACAATTTAAAACCTACAGATTCACTTGTATCTTCTGCACATTTCGAAAAAGGTATTGAAGTACCATTTAAATAAATGTTAAAGTTTTCGCTAACAAGAAGGTGAAGCAAAATGACGGGTTGTAATTATTCCGAAAGGAGGAGTCATTGGGAGCAATGTCGTAAGCAACTGTACAGACCAAATTATGTCATTTTTTGTACTGGGTGGCGAACGAGTGTCTCTAAATATTACCACTACAGACATTTGCTATGCCTTTGCAATTTACAGCATCAGTACTTCTGGA